>OZ038402.1:14978305-15091174 GCA_964036045.1 Eutreptiella sp. 'Long Island Sound 2002' | reverse complement strand
ATTCATGATTTTCGACCCAAAAAAGGGGGGGGTCATTTTTTGACCCCCCCCCCCACCCCCCACCCCCACCCCCCTCCTCAAAACCTGAAAAAAGTGGGTTCAAGTGGGGGGGGTCTGGGGGGTCCGGACCAAAAACTCATTGGGGGATGCGATTATTGGACAAAATAATGATTTTACAAGGGGTTAAACTAACAATTCAACCCCTTGGGGTAGGGTACGCGAATAGCCACAAAAAGGCCAAAATGGGGGGGTATGTGGCGTTTTCCCCTATATACGCCTGCCTGGCTTTGATCTAACAACCTCTACGAGGTGACTTCGATTTTTGAGCTGTCCGGGGTGAAAAACTGCATAAGCAGGTTGTGTCCCGGCCCATTCAGGAGGCCATTATTGTTGGAAACAGTCATTTCGCGTCTTTGGGACGGGTTGTGAACGGCCCTAGGCAAGGCTAGAGACTGCAAAAAACGTCCTTCCGTATCCTAGTAGGCATATACTGTCACAACATCCCCACTCACATCCCTCAGAGTGGGTACCACGGGGTCACCGAGGTCGCCAAAACCGCCAACATAGCAAAAATGGCTGGAAAGTGCATAAACTGCATAAGCGCTCGTCCCACTCCGCCCCATACAAACCCTATGGAGTCGGGACCCGGAAACACTTTTTCGGCTCAAAATCGAAAAAAACCAAAAGATTCATGATTTTCGACCCAAAAAAAGGGGGGGTCATTTTTTGACCCCCCCCCCCACCCCCCCCCACCCCCACCCCCACCCCCCCCCCCTCCTTGAAAACCTCAAAAAAGTGGGTTTCAAGGTGGGGGGGGTTCTAGGGGGGTCCGGACCAAAAACTCATTGGGGGATGCGTTTATTGGACAAAATAATGATTTTACAAGGGTTAAACTAACAATTCAACCCCTTGGGGTAGGGTACGCGAATAGGCCCAAAAAGGCCAAAATGGGGGGGTATGTGGCATTTTCCCCTATATACGCCTGCCTGGCTTTGATCTAACAACCTCTGCGAGGTGATTTTTGGATTTTTTCGAATTCTGTTGGAATTTTCGGAAATTCTATTGCCTTCGGCAGTGCACCTCGAAGAGAGGTTGACAGTCAGCCAATCAGTCCCTGAGCCAGCAGGCAGGCAGTCAGGCAGGCAGTCAGACAGATACACACAGTTTGGGTTTTTTGTCAGTGGCAGATGCGGGCCCAAGCAGCAGCGAGGCCCTTCGCCACAACTCAGGCAGTGGCCGGGTGGTAACGCAGCCGGCGTGCATGCGTGTGGCCGGCGGTCCGAGTCCTGGTCTGGCCACTTTGGCGCCGTCGCCGGCGGCGGCGCTAAAATTCTGCAAACCAGGATTCGAACCCATGCCTGCACAGCTGGACTGGACTGCGCTACCGTTGGACCGCTGGCCCTGTTGCCACTACCGTGCGTCCCCACTGCTTGTAGCCTATTAAGCAAAAACTTTTGACCCCCCCCCCCACCCACCCCCCCCCCCCACCCCCCCTCAAAAAAGTGATATCCAGTTTAAGGGGGTAGAGGCCTCAAAATCAAAAAATCCATTGGGGGATGCTCTTATTGGGCAAAATAATGATTTTACAAGGGGTTGGACATCCAATATCATGCCTTGGGGTATGCTACGCGAATGACCCCAAGAAAGGGGGGTATATGACGCCCGTGCCTGCGCTTGATCTAACAACCTCTCTTCGAGGTGATTTTAGAATCATTTTTCGGAATTTGTGGAACTTGTTTTTGGAATTTTGGGACTTTTTGGAATACAGATAAAATAAAACAATACAATTCTGATAGAGCGGAGTGACCACATCTCCGCTGCTTTGCCCTGTGCCCCTCTGAGACTGCGCCCCTCCGGCCCTGCGCCCAGCTGGGGGCGGACCTGGACTGCCGACACCGTGACTGGGGTGTCGGGACACTGTGGGTGGGCTTTGTGGGGCGTGCTGTGAGGGGCTTTGCCGGGACCGCTACCCCCACCGCGTGCCCCTGCCCCGTTTGGCCTTCGCGGAGGCTCTCGTTCAGCCTTTCAGTCGGGGCCCTGCATGGGCAGAGGCGCATTTGTGGGGTCATCGTTTGCTGGCCGTTTCTGCTGATGGATTGCAACGGTATCAACGAAAAACAAGAACTGTTGCTGTATGTGCACCTGGTGTGCCAAGGTTGGAAGCACCATTTGAATTTATATCCGGATGATAGCAATTTCTACCCGAATTCTGCAATCAAGGACAGAATTTCAGCAAAATGGACTGCAGTGCACATGTAAATGAGCATGGAATGACCGAATGTTCAACTGGTTCCGATCGGTGCAATGCGTGGATGGCGGTGTCACGTACAACCAATGCACGAGCACGGATTGCCGTGCAAGGTGGCAACCCATGAAGAAGCGGGATTACTATGGCATGTGGCACTCCCAAACAGCGTATCTTCAAATCACGGATTTTTCGGGATGCTTGGCTTCAAAGAGACCGGATACCGCGCTAGGACAATCTTCCATTTGCTCTCGTTGCCGGCAACACAGGGAAGCGGGGGACCAATGAGTCAGTGAGACAAAAGGAGAGGGCTACAATTGAAATGAGACCTGGAGCCGTACTCAGTGGAGGTCCTGATGTCCGGGAGTCTGTCGGTCGTAGTTTGCTTTCGCCCCTGGACCCGGAGGTGACCCGGACCGAAAATTCAGCAAAAAAACAAAAAGTGAAAATGGGAGTTTTGGGATCAGCGCGTCGAGGGTGTTCAGAAAATTCATCATTGGTCACGTATTTGGTGGAAAAAATTGATAATGCTAAAAAGAAAATCAGCGCCAGAATTCATACGAACTTGTCAATGGTCCTGTCAATTGAGCCCTTTCCCGACCCCCCCCCCCCCCCCGGAAGCGAAAACCCGACTTCCCCAGCCCCTCTCCCTGGAACCAAACATCGGGCAAACCTGTGACAGTGATTTGTGGGGGGCTGGGTGCCGGTTGGGGCACGGCCGGAGGAAATGTCTGCCTTTCAACTTTGTCCTGTGCACATCAGCAGAAGAACAACAAGGGGTCGGATGACTAGAGAGTGAAGTAGGGGTCAGAATGCATGGCGGTTTGTGAAGGTTCGTGAGGGTTCGCAGAGAGGTGTAACAGGATGTGAAGGATTGTCAGGGGTTGTGAGCGGTGATCATGGCACATCAGCACCAAGCTGGAAGCACCACCTCCAGCCCCGCCTCCACCTCCAATCCTCCACATCCGCATCCGCATCTACCTCCACATCAATCTCAATATCCATATCGACATCCACATCTGCGTTGACATCCACATCCACATCCACGTCCACATCCACGTCCACATCCACATCCACACCCACATCCACATCCACGTCCACATCCACATCCACATCCACATCCACACCCACATCCACATCCACACCCACGTCCACATCCACGTCCACATCCACATCCACATCCACATCCACATCCACATCCACATCCACATCCACGTCCACATCCACATCCACATCCACATCCACATCCACATCCACGTCCACATCCACATCCACATCCACATCCACATCCACATCCACATCCACACCCACATCCACATCCACACCCACGTCCACGTCCACGTCCACATCCACATCCACATCCACATCCACATCCACATCCACATCCACATCCACATCCACATCCACATCCACACATCCACATCCACATCCACATCCACATCCACATCCACCACCACCTCCACCACCACCTCCACCTGCACCCACCCCCACGCCCACGTCCATATCAACCCCCACGCGCACCTCCATCTCCCTGTCCACATCCACATTCCCATACCTGCATTATCAAAAGGGCGTGTTTGTGTGCCAAGAGCTGCCTTTTGAGGTGGTTCTTGGAGCCGGTCCCAAACAGATCATCTCTTCCCGGAAAAGGGAAGCCGCCCTGCCTGTACTCTGTGTACGCCCCCTGAGGCAACGGGTGGTAGGCGCAGGGCAGACCGCAGCTCCCGGCGGCCGGTGGCGCCACAGGCCCGCAGCCAACAAGGCACACCGCAGCCACGGGGGGGGTGACTGTAACCGGTCCCGATGCGACCCACCCCCCAGCGACCTGTCGAAAACTCGGAGGGGGGGGGGGTGGCTGTTGGTGTGGGGGGGTATTGGTGGGAGGGCAGGGGGGGGGGGACTTGCGCGCGACCCACTACTACATACATACCTCCATGGAGTATGTGGGGGTCAACGTGAAGCAAGGTGCAGAATGGGGCAAGGGGCATGGCAGGCAGGGCAAAACCCAAAAACCGTCCAACACCACCGGGACCACTATCTCCCAAAACCCGGCGGGGCGGGGGAGGGGGGGGGTTGCATACAAAGACCGGGCCCGGTCACCCCGCCCCCCGTGACAGCAGCAGCATCACATGCCCGGCCCCAAGGGGGGAAAGAAGCACGTCTTCCACAGAGCCCAGCTGCCTTCTGCTGAAATGAACAACGGCCCCTCAGACTGCGCCTGGCGTTGGGACAGAGATGCCGCCGTGAGCAGCAGCCTAAGATCGCCCGGCACAACTCGTGGGCGATTCTTGTCTTGTTTTGCAGCACAAGGGACGGCAGCGTGCAGGCCCCCAGGACTTAGGAATGGGGCCGTTGTCCTGGAGGTAGGCCCATGCAGATCTGGCGGCCAGAAGAATCGTTTGGATCTCGGACGGCCACTCGGCATCGTATTTGGGAAAAGGATGTCTGTTGTCATTCGTCCTTTTTCGGTTTCATTCGTTGTACAAAGCCGTGGGACACACCGCTCCCTTGCCTGCGCCGACAGGCCTTACCCTACTCCAATTGGGCAGGCGCCAAACCGATAAAGGTCTGAACACAAATTCATTTTGTCGACTGCCTCTTCGGGTGGCGATCCTGTGCAATCTCCGGGGGGGGGCACCAGCCTTCATTGTAAGTGCAAACCACTCTGGAGCCTGCCCTGGAGATGCTGGGTTCTATCTCCCAAGCCGTCCACACCCTTCTTCCATGCGATGGTGCCGTTGGAATCGGGCCCGCAAACAGCAACGGGTGCTGTCCATGAGGCTGTCTGTTTATGGGGTGTTGTGCTGCGGATGCTGCCCCATTGGGAGCTTGCGCCAGGGGCCACCTCTGCTATCCCTCTGCCGTCGACCGCTGTAGTATCTTTCGACGCCCCGCTGGAAGACTGTCCGTGGCATGTGCTGCGGCCCTGTCACCGCTTTGGGTGGCTCCTTGCACCTTCAACGGTCCCCTCCCTGTGTGCGTGGCCTCTGCATTGTGATGTGACCCGGAGGGGTCGGGGTTGAACCTCGTGCCACGCATGCGGATGTCTCACCCACGCCTCCACGACGTAAACTGTGTCCACAATACAAACAAAAACATTGCAGCACGAAACCGATACTGCGGTCCAATGGGTTACGGCGGCAACCCGGGCCACTGCAGGGTCCATGAAAACTACAGCGAGTACCAGCGCAGGTGAGGGGGTGGGGCGAGGCGGCACGACGCGGCGCGGACTTGACCTGACGCGAAGTGACGAGACGTAAACTGGCGGGAGGTGATGCGGCGCGACATGCAGTGCCGTGCCCTGCCATACTGCGCTGTGCTGTGCTGTGCTGTGCTGTGATGGAAGCCGCGACGGGACGGGACGGGCCGGGCCGGGCCGGGCCGGGCCGTGAGGACTTCGACCATGCGGTAAACGGTGGATGCGAAGGACTCCACAGACGACTCTGCAACGGTCTGCTTCACGTTCGAGGACGGCGGCGCGGCGGCATCACCTGCCAGAAACTAGCCAGTCCAACGGCTGCGACTCCTTGGCGATAGATGACAACCAAAGCCACGGGGGGGGGCAACTACAATCGGTCCTGATGCGACCCAACCCCCAGCTATTTGTCAAAACTTGCGGGGGGTCGGCGGGAGGGTGGGGGGCATTGGCAGCTCAGCCGGTGGGGGGGGTCCCAAGGGCGGGGGGGCTGCGCGCGACCCACTACTACCACATGCATACCTCAAGGGGATGTGTGTGTCTAGGGGCAATGGGGGTATAGAGGTATGTATGCGATAATAGCGATTTCTCGGCTTTGCCGGGAAGAAAGTCTTAAGGGTCTTAAGGACTAAAGGCATAGTACCCCCTTCAACGAAGCATGGGACAAAAAAATTGCCACCGTTGGCGCCATGGCCCCTGCACCGCTATCTTTCATAACTCGGGGGGGGGGGTCGCACAAGGACCGGGCCCGGCCGCCCCCCCCGTGACCAAGGCATCACAACGAAGGGACAGGCCAACAAGAATGGGACCCCGATGACATTCCCGAGAACCCGCCAAAAGTTTCACCTCCGTCCAATGAAACCGACGGTGTGGCAGGTCAGCGTGGCCAACCAGCAAACCCCATGTGCTCCGGACACCGAGTCGCCCCCGAGCCACCCCGATCCCGATCCGCTCTCGCCTCAAGAGTCAGGGGCACACCGAGTACACGTCCGTGGAAGGCGCTGGAGGCGTCGGCAAGATCTCTGGCTGACTGAAGAAGCCCCGCATGCGGTTGGTGGGCTTCCAGGTGGCAGTAATGAGGGGTCTGCTAACGGAACTCAGCACCTGCGCCAGTGGAAAGGGCCTTGAGGCAACTCCCGGTTTGCAGTTTGGACACCTCCGAGGGCACATTCAATCCGGCGTTGCCGCAACAGCAGCGGCAGCCGCACAAGCCGCACCGGCACAATCCGTCGCCACTGCTGTCACTTGGGCTACCACAACCAGAAGCGGCAGCAGCAACTCCAGCAGCAGCGGCAGCCGAGCAGTACACACAAAGGCTGTCCGGGGGCTGCGTGCTACCACCGAGATAGCAGCCCTAGCAGTGCTGGCAGCAGCAGGCAGGGGCAGCAGTGATTCGCAGCTGGTCGCACCCACGGGGGGGGGACGTCTCCTCGCTTCTGTACGCGACTCCCCCCCCCCTCAGTAGAAGTGGGCCGAAGGCCCTTAGGGGGGGGGGGGGGGTAACCCCTGCATTCTCGGGGGTCCCCAGCAAAGGGGACAAATTTTTCGGGCGCCTTCAGCGCGACCCTGCGTATGGCTGGCAGCTATTGACCCTTGGTAACTAAGTGGGCCCGGAGGGCAGGGGGGGGGGGGCGGAGTCGCGTACCCGGACCGAGGAGACGTGCCCCCCGTGGTCGGACCTAATTAGACCATCACATTTTCACATGCCACTCAATGCGAAGCACGGCATGGGTTTGTTTGGGACCAAATTCTTGGCACAATTCTGACAGTTGCCTGGAAAGGCTATGTAACCCCCGCCGTCCCGGGGTCCCCACATCGAACACGTGGAAAACGCAGCGTACGGACCTGTTTCTGTTTCTTTGGGGTGTGACCGCCACCAACGGGGGCATGCAGTTCCTTCAGCACGTTCGTCGAAACATCTGCAAAAACATACCAATGGCCAATCACCAAGTCAATACCCCCGGGGGAGCAGTGACCAGGTGCTACATCGAGGATGGCAGCGCGAGACAGAAAGAGCCACCAATCGCTAAGAGCGCGCGGCGCACCGCGTGCTGGCGGCGGTGCACGTCACTCCGAAACGGGAGGGCCTCGTCCTTGGGGCAGCACAGCAGGGCCCACGGCACACCTGCCTCGGGGGAGTCCGGCGGTGCCCCCGACGCTTTGTCCGTGTCCGCCTTGGGCTCCTTCTTCGCTGAGCGCGGGGGAGAAGAGATGGCGGTGGCATGCCTTCGAAAGGGGAGCGCTCCACGGCGCGTTTGGAAGTGACAGCACAACACAGTGCCAAGCGGATGGCGCCGCGAGCAAAAGCGCGCGGGTTTGGTGGCCCACCGACGGTTTGCCGACGGTTGACCGGGTTGGCCCCCATCGACGGAGCGGCTGCAATCGGGCGCCGGCACGGGAGTAAAGCGAGGTTTGTGGTTGCGGGCCCACCGGTGGCGGTTGTAGGCCCAACCGGCGGCGGTTGTAGGCCCAAGCGGCGGCGGTTGTAGGCCCAACCGGCGGCGGTTGTAGGCCCAAGCGGCGGCGGTTGTAGGCCCAAGCGGCGGCGGTCGTGGGCCCACCGGCGGCGGTTGGATCGCTTTTGACACGACTCGCCTGTGTCACGAAGCCAGCGACGATGCTGCCGTGGACAGTGGCACAGGGACACACCTTTGGAGGTCCGGAGTCGACTCATGCCGCGCCACTTCTCGAGGGACGTGTACATGTGCATGGCCATCATCCCCATGATTTGCGTGGCGTCCTCGCCTTGATACGCCGCGAGGGTCAGGGTGCGCCTGTGGAGCACCCACGGGCGCGGCAGGGGTGGGGGCAGTGGAAGGACCGACCAAGGCAGCACCACACGACGCTGAGGGTGGGGTGCAGATGCCAGGTCAACTCCGGGTGCCTGCAACTCGAGGTGTGGGCAGGGGTGTCGGGGGGGGGGGCGTTCAGGGGGGGGGGGGGGTCGTTCGAGGCCCTTTTCGAGACCCCCGCCCTTGGGATGGCTCCCGTGATGGGAGCCCCGGACGAGCCTGCAGCATGACACGCTGATATTTTTGACGCATATATCAGGGGGGGAATTTGCTTAAAAACTTTTTTGCCTGATTCTGAGCCAACAATGTAAGGGCTCTGCCACGGGAGCCCCTTTCCCTACTACACCCGGGTAAGGGGGCACGAACGACCCCCCCTCCGCAAAACTTTTCCCACCTCCCCTGTCCTGCGCACAAAAAGGCCATTGAGGGTTCCTCTGAGCCATTCAGGGTCCTCTAGGCCATTGAGGATTCCTCTAGGCCATTGAGGCAGGGCTTGCATCAACACTCATCAACAAGGATTTTGGCCGCTTGACGGGCAGGTCAATGAAAAAAAAAATTTCGTTTTTTTGTGTTTTTTGCTTTTAATGTTTCATTTTACACATACCATTGGCAAAAGCCTTTCAAGGGTATTTGACCAAGGATGGAGGAGGGCTTGACGCCATCTTGGAGGTTTTGCACGCACTATTGGTACCTCTTGGGTACAAAAATAAGAGGCTATCAATTGCTCCATGCTATTTGTTGGTTCTATTTTTTTTGTGGCAACTTTATGGGGAAAGCTAGTTTATTGCTGTATGTCGTGTGACCAGTGTTATTCTTTCCTTCTCGGTCATTGCTGGTTTCACGGACGTCACTGGTCGATTCGGGAGACATCTGGATGGGTGCTGCTCGTAGTTTTCTGCACACACCATTGCCGATGCTTTTATACACTCCAATTCAGTTTCGGTACTACTCTTGGACCATGGAACGGTGTTGTTGTTTTTGTGGAGAGTTCATTCCCCTCTCCTGTTTATTTTTGGACGGTCTTTTGGGGGCCACTGTTTATTTTCTTGGCACAGCCTGATCGATGTTCCGACATGATGCATGCTTTTTGGTGGTTGGTGTTTAGTTTCTGCACATACCACACCTCTGGGATTCCTCTCGGCCCCTGAGGATTCCTCTAAGCCATTGAGCATTCCTCTAGGCCAATGAGGATACCTCCAGGCCATTGGCGGTTACAAGTGGGGATATAGAACACAATGGAGTTTACATTTGTGAACTTCAATACAATCATGCTCTTCATTCAATGCAAATTGTCATGCAGCTCAAATGATGCTACCCGTGAATATATGGGGCATCCTCTGATGGCAACTACGTACGTACTGGGCTGTGCCATCGCGGTAGCTTTCAGCTTGCTCTCATGTGGCGTTTGCTGTTGCCTGCCCTTTTGGTTTTTGGCTTCAGCCACAAATTTGGCCCTGTCTGCTCAGGTCGCCGCAGTCCTTCGGCCCAATCATTCCAAAAAAAATTGCAGACCGACTGGACGTGGCGTGGTCACCACTTTCTTGCCCTTGTTGTGGTGTGGTGAACATGTTGGTGGTGCTGTTGAGGATGCTGGAGGCGGACTGGGTGGAGGAGGACTAGGCGAGGGGGACCGTTGTGGCGGTGATGGAGCTGAAGGGACGGGCAACAAGTGGCTGGACAGCAACCAACATCCCCGAAACACCATCCCCATCCCCAAATCACAGAACCAACTATGGTTTGCATGGACAGCTAGAAAACAGAACCGCCAAATTCCGTGGTGTTAAACATTGCTGAAACAACACCTCGTGTTGTTCTACTGAGGGCGCTGGTCTTGCACGGGTGGGGGGTCGGGGTTGCCGAGTGGTGGTGTGATCAATCTTTGGAAGGCCCGCAGCATTAGGAGCGCGGGGTGCCGCAGGCGACCCTACGATGTAGACCAAGAGAACAGTTCGTCTCAAATCCCGGGTCCCAATCGAATCCACCCCCACATCCTCCGGAAACACCTCGCCCGCATTCCGCGTCCACCCTGGACCACCCACTGATGGAGGGCATTTCTCGCGTCGCGGTGCACACCGCAGGCGCAGGGGAGCCATGCCTGTGCAGGATGGCGTGGTGGTGGAAGGACAGCTCCACGTTCATGGTCGAGAACTCATCCTCAAAATCGAGGGATGTGATGTTGTTGCCCACATCGAATGCGTTGGCGAACGATTCAAAGAGCGCCTGTGGGCACACGGTGCCGGGGGGCGAGTGCATGCGGATGCCGGTCCACAGCGGGGGTTAGCGTCGTGGCCGTTTCCGGTGCACCGTCAGGGGTTTGGCACGAACTCCCCCTCGCGTATACCCCTCCATACCTCCTCTTCCCAAGCCTCTGCCCCACTCTCCCCCCCCCCTTGTGTTGGATTTCTTATGGGGCCCCGGACAGTCAGCCGCTCTTCCCTTCGCAGAGTTCGTCCGGTCATCGCCGTCTGCTCGGCCGTCGTGCCGGGGCGTGTTGCTGTGTGTGCGCGGGGCCCAGTACTCGGTCTGCTGCGGCTGTGCCTGGTGCTGCAGGGGCCGTCCACCATTTTTCGTTACACAGGGCCTTGGACAGTCACCCGTTCTTCGTCATGTTGACGCGTTTTGCGTCATTCGCGGGTGAGCGGGCCCCAATAATTGGTCCGCTGGGGCTGCGGTTGGTGCTGCGCGGGTCTTTTCTTCGCAAGTAGGGCCCAGACACCGAGTCCCCAATCTCGCGCTGCGAGCCACCCCTTCGGTCTGGGGTTCGCCACTCCGCTGCTGGCCCGCCACCTTCCAATGCGCCCCCTCCCCCATAACCCCCTCCATACATCCCCTCGGAGATATGGGTGGGTGGGGGGCGAACCTTACCGTACAGGAAATGGACGCTGTTGGGGGCAGTGTCTGCTGCGAATGTGAGCAGTGCGTTGGAATTCTGGGGAAAACGAGCTGGGGTGCGACACTCTTTGCGTCCCGACGTCCTCTTGCAAGCGTATGGGATCAGGGAAAGGTTCGCCCGAGACAACTCGGAAGGGCAACACTTCGCCAGGCGAGACTTCCGCCACCATTGGTATTCCCAACACTGCGAAACCCATACACACCCAAGGCGAGCCCCGATGTGTGCGCGTGCGCACACGCGTGCGCGTGCCTAACTACCGCCTGTGCACGACACTGCGATGGGTGATGCGGGCCCTCAACCCAGTCACGGATTTCCAGATTTTGTCATCCACTCATTCTGAAAGGCCTTTCGGCCACGGTGGGGGGGCAGTCAACCAACGGCAGCCAGGCCGATCCTGTTGGGGATGCATCGTGTCAAACTGGAACGAGCAGGGAAAGAAGGCCCCGTCCCACGGCAGTGAGCGGTCCCCTGGACCCTGCCCATGTGCCAAGCACCATGCCTATGCCCCTTGCCAACCGGCCCCCCAGCCCAAGTCGCTGACAGACGGTGCAAGGAAGGCAGAGAGGATCCGGCAGACCGTGGTGTTGGTGGAATCGCGTTCCTGTGCAACGAGCTGCCGGTAGCGGAACGACGCAGCCCATACGTTTTTGCCGTCCGTAGCGGACAACAGGAAGGTGTGAGGGGTGCGGCTGTTGAGGCCTGCGACGTGGGATGGGCGCGGAGGTGATATGTGGTGTGCACGGCACCGACATGGTCAATGATCCACTGATACATACTGATACACACTGACACACACTGACACGCACCGATACACATTGACATTCACTGATACACTGATACACAGGAGGTGGAGGAGGAGGAGGAGGGGGAGGAGGAGGAGGAGATGCGGCCGATCCTCGCTACAGCTCGACATCCCCATGGTGCCGACGGCCCACCAGCAGAATAGCCGGTGCCGGTGCTCCTCAAGCCGAGCACTCATGATCTCCTCTGCCTGTGGAGCCCAGTTCCCACATAGGTGCTCTCCCGGCTCCACTCTGGCTCCACAAATGCTTTTGTGGCATTGACACACACTGATACAAGATACACTGATACCCGTAATCTAGTGGTGGCAGGTGGTGACATCCATGTCGTTGACGGTACCTGCGGTTGACGTTGCCCAAACACGCCACATTTAGGAGTTGTGGGGCAGGAGTCGCCAAAGGGGTGCTGTTTTCTCTTTCACTTCTTCCCTCAGACCATGTCGGGGTAGAACGGTGTAAGGCAGTGCCAAAGTCACAAGTTGAGGGATTGTGGTTCCAAAAAGTGTCAAAAATGGTCAGCCGTTTCAAGGTTACAGAATGCTTTTCAGTTAAGATTCGACTTTTGCTTACATTGCTGCATTGTGTGCGAGCGTGCGTGTGTGCGCATGGAGGCATTGTTTGTGCCACTTGGAGACTTCCTAGCACCGCAACCACAGGATCTTGGTCCTTGGTAGGGCCCACACAGTTGCCTGCATTGGTGGCTCATCAGCCGATCATAGGGTATGCCGGTGGGGGGGGGGGGGCGGATACACAAACCGAGTTAGAAACCTAGTTTATTGCAGACCATTGAGGATACCTAAGAAACCCCTAAACCTCCCCGCCCCCTTCCTCTTTAAACCCCTTGATCCCCCTCCATGTGCCCCCCCCCCCCCCCCCTGAAAGGGGCCTTTTGGCTCAATCTCATCCCCACCACCACTTCCTGCATGGTGGGATGGAAGCATGTGAAATGAGGTTCCATCCATACCACGTTCTAGGGGAGAGCTCAATTGACCGGGACCATCAACCAGCCATGGAGAGGTTCGTGTCAGGCAGTGCCAAAGTCATAAGTTGCCTGCATTGGTGGCTCATCCGCCGATCATAGGGTATGCCGGGGGGGGGGGGGGGGTTACACAAACCGAGTTAGAAACCTAATTTATTGCAGACCATTGAGGATAACTAAGAAACGGTGCATGCTGATCTTTTGACGCCATTGCTCCATCAATGTGAAGACTACGGCCCTGGCTCAACGTGCAAAAGCGCAAATGGGAATCTCACCCCTCTACTGTGGTTAAGGAGGAGGGGCGTTCCTCTCATGCATTTGAGGCTGCATCGGCCTGCTTAGGTACAACAGTTGCCCGAGTGGTCCCGGTTCTGGGCACCATTCCCCACGGTTTCCAGGACCCATTTCGGACGGTGCACTACAATTGTTCGTGCCCGACCCTGATGCTGTTCCATCCATACCAGAGAGCGCAAACCTGAGTTGCACCATTGGCTATCCCCCCACCTTGAGGCACACTTGTGGACCGTAGAAAGTGTTCTCATAGGGTTGGTGATCTGTGGTCCATGGATCAAGGGCAGTTTGGACCCCGTTAGATCACGAATCCGTGGAATGCTCCTCCTATACTAGGGACTGCAGCAGTTGATATTGGGAAAATGGAAAGGCCACCCATTACGAACTTGCTTTACACTCAACTGTTCTGCAACAATGTTGCTCGGTTCCATGGAACTTGCTACCCACACCTCGCCACCCCCATTCATTTTCAACTCCCAAATTGTCTTCCGGTCAATTGAGCTCTCCCCTAGAACGTGGTATGGATGGAGCCTTATTTCACATGCTTCCATCCCACCATGCCGGAAGTGGTGGTGGGGATGGAATTGAGCTAAAAGGCCCCTTTCGGGTTGGGGTGGGGCCCGGGGGGGGACATGGAGGGGGATCAAGGGGTTTAAAGAGGAAGGGGGCGGGGAGGCGTAGGGGCAAGGCAACCATTTTGGATTGGGAGGTCGTGGGGTGCAGGGGGTCTATTGCTTTAGCATATTGCACTAGTCATGGGGCAAAGCACACCGACTACGATTCCCTTGGTCTTGGTGAAGGCATGTGTTGACTGCAAAGCCGCTGCCGTCCGAGCAGCCATGGCGACGGGTACAAACCAGAGGTCTCTAGCGAGAAATGCACGTTCGGTTTCGGGACGCACACTAGCCATCAAATCGGGCAAGAGGAAAGCTGACCGCTCGATGCTCTCTCCGCACCCTATCTATGGCTATGAGTCCATCTTAAGGAGCTGCCTCTCAAGAAAGGATGGTACAATGAAAGAGCCAAATCTCAACCGCACACAATGCTGTCTAACAAACCCCATCCCACAAAAAGCAAAGCGTTCTCACAACTACTCCAACAGGCAAACAAGCACCAACTCCTCAGCCAAAATCAATTGAACATGGTAGGGTCTGAAATAGGGTGCATGCACTGCATTCATTGCATTAATGTCTACACACATGCTTTAGTATACACACACATGTGGAAATTTTCTGTGTATGCTGCTTCACCTATTTCTCCCCATCCCTTTCGTGGTGTTGCCAAAAACTGTTAGTACCATTTTCTGATAGGAGCAGACTATGCACGGCACAAGCACCTGTTATGAGTTGGGGAGCTTAAAAAATGATCCCACAGGGGCATGCACACAGCTCAGCACCCTATCCCTCCCCCTGGCCCCCTAACTGCCCTCCCATACAGCAGCAGGGGTCATTTCTGACTGGGCCAGTGCACAAGTACAGGTGTTTGCACCGGGCTCAGTCCATTCCTAGGACACCAGGCGCACGCATACACACAGTTACTCCTACCCACGCGCTGCACCCACACACGCTGGGTCGTCCTGTGCATATATACACTTCATGTCGGCATGGCTCCACGGAACTCCTTACCTTCGTTAAACCATCTGTCTATGTCAGTGAAAGGGATGCAGTCCACCAGTTTCAGTTCCTGGAGGAACCCTTTCACTGAATTCTTCCACCAGTCTGGGGGATACCTGTGCCATCCTGCCCCCCACACCAGTGATCTCACATTCATCCTGAATCCTTCCAGATTACAAAAATAGAGGAGGCTCTTGTGCAACAGTGAGGGGAAAGTGGACGTCAGGACTTGCTTGGCGTTGGGGGAGGACACAGGCAGCCACCTCTGCCATTCAAAGTCGTGTCTCAGTGGCTCCTGTAGGTTAGGAACAATACCTTTTCGTCTGAGGAATACGTCCTCACCTGGCACAAACTCGCACTCGCACAGCTGTGCAATGTCACCGTGGTTTTCCCATTTTAGGCCTATTTGGTACATAGCCTTTAGGAAGCATTCAAGGGCTTTGAAAAGCCTCGGCTTTATTGCCTCTGGCACATGAATCGCTGCCATGGGCACGTTATCCTTGAACCTCGCAAGCAACACACAAGGAATGGGTGTAGGCGTGTGATGGTTGGGGCAATAGATTTCGTGAATGACAAAATCAGCCGGCGTGAACTGACTGAAGAAATTCGTCAGGAGCCGCTTATCCCTCCTTGGGGAGAACCTCAGGATCGACTCAGTGCGTCCCAGCGCAGCCCCATCCCACGGTGTGGAGTATATAAACGGAATTTCCCACCCATCAATGTGCACCCAAGCCACGAGTTGCTCGCTGGGGGCCCAGAAACCTGAAGCTGGGCAGGTTTGGCCATGCAGAGGGGACCTGTCTGGCGCCTGCTGCCTGTCTCTGTGCGCCCAGATCCCACTGAAACGAACAAAGTCTCCCTGCCCACTCAGTGGGGTAAACTGCCCCGGCCCCGGTACAACGCACACTGCACCTACTGCTGTCGCGTCAAGCGCCTCTTGCCACTCCTGCTGAAAAGTTTCTGTCTGTTCTGAGAGAGACATGTGTTCACGCCACATTGCCCAGAGCTCAGATTTTGGTGCTGACAGGCAGCCACCAATGGGTACTCCTGAGCTTCCTTGTTCTAAGATTAGTGGCCCTAGTGTGAAAATGGTGTTCATGTACAACTCCCAGTTGACATATTGCAGTACAAAGGAGACAGGGATGTTCCAGAACATATCCTCAGAACCCTTACCCAGCCTGTCCAGGATTTTGTCTCCACCACGATGTATGGCAAAAAAAGACACAGGTCGTTTACGCTGTTCACCCAGGTGTTTGACAGCCCAATTGAAGGACTCCAACACCTGTACTTTGGGGATCTCCCAATACATATCCTGCATATCCTGCTCACATACATGGACCGCGGACGTTTGGGAGGATAACCTGATGCAGGCCTGAGAAAAGTCGCGGGTCCCAAGCATAAGTGGGAACCCCAGCGTCGTACACTCAAGGTACAGGGCCTTCACTAGAAGCTGGAGGCATCTCCCTATGACCCGAGCATACCTCTTCAATGGCACGTTGCAGAAGGCAATAACTTCGCGCCATTTAATAAGGGGGTGCACACCTGTCTCAATTGACTTCCATTTCAGCATGGAAAAGAGCGTGGGGGCACACAGGGGTGGGGTCAGGTGTACAGTGACACCGTCAGGGTCAAGCAGGGTCGCAAAAAACTGCTCTGCTGAGCTCTCCAGGAGTAGGTCTGGGTGTCCCAGGTTTAGCGAACATGCCTGTGCCAGGACCCCTTCTTGGCGTGCACGGCCAACAATCTCTTTGACAGCCAGCACCTTGGCCCTCTTCACTGATGAGCCCCAACCCCACACCTTAAATTTGGGCCCTAGGATCACATCAAGCAGGAGGTGTGTGTCCATCATTTTCCGGCACACGCCACTGAGGACATGCAGTCTCTTGTCGAAGACACCACAAATGAACCCCGCACCGTGCACCTGCTTAGCCAGCCGCTGCACCGTGCCATACCACCATGGAAAATGAAACAATACAGTGCGAGTCCTCTTCTTGTGGGAGCAAGCAAAAAGCGAGACAAAGGCAAACACTGCTCACTGGACCATAGGCGAAAAAAAATAGACACTCAGAAAGACCTTTGGACTCACCGCATTTCGAGCAAAACAACTACTCCAACAGGCAAACAAGCACCAACTCCTCAGCCAAAAGGCAAATGTTCATTAACATCGCCCATTTGGACCCCCATGAGCGGTAGTCGGTTGGAATGTTGCACATGCAGTTGTGTGTTCGATTTTTCCAAAGGTGGAGTAATTAACCAACGTTCTACCATGTGCCATGTGATGGCCCTTCGAGCGTGTGCGAATGGGAGGTGACAAACCTAATTCACCAACACAACAAGACGAGCAACAAGACATGTGAGGCGAAACTTGAGACATCATAGATAAAGGGGACTACGAAAGCACACGTTGGCGGGTAGCTTCTCTTGCTTTGTCTTGCCCTTGGTTTGATGTGTTGGGCGCGTTGTGGTCTTTCCATGTGGTCCAAGCGTGAGGGACACGAGTGGCGATTGGCCATTTCACGCTCATCTAGCTTCGTAGCCTGTGGTCCATTGAAGAGTTTTCACTTGTATTTGCCAACCAGTTCCACGATGCCCATTGTACAATTGCACCAAACGTAGGATGTACAACGTGCCGTGCATGCACGATGCGTGTGTGGGTGACCTGGCCTTCTAAAGGGGTCACTGAGCGGCTTCGACGGTGAGTGTGGGGGTTAAAAACGGCGTTTGTTTTGTGGCCATAAAAAGATCACAATAGCTTAAAAAAGTAACTCTCTGATCAAGGTATCTACCCGAGATGCATGATAGCCTCATTGGGCTTTCACCATGTTCAACACAATTCAAAGCAACAATAGAGCAAAGGCTCAACAGTGTTAACAACACATAATCTGCAGACAGTAAATGGGTCTCGACTTTCGCCTATACTTTAGCATTGCAAGCAAGAGAAACATGGGTGCACAGTGTGCCTATGTGTGATGTGCCCTCCCTCTACCCTCCCATGGATTTGCCTTGGGCATACCAGTGCTTCACCTGTTCGCTTATGAGTAGCTACAAAACAACAAAAGGTGTGCATGCTATTCATTTCATGGTATGGCACTACATAGTGATACGTCCACGACGAACGCAAACAGCTCTTCAATGGAATTCCACAGCGCTACAAGTGAGACCAAGCAAGGCAAACCAAATGGGATAGAAAGCAATGGATAAGCCGAAGCGCATTGCGTGGTGAATGGATGTTGATTTTCTTGATGCCTATATTCATGATAAGCAATTTCACCCACACACACATCATTCCTCCTATTCCCTCAAGCAAATCAAAAAAGGGAAGGGGAGGGAAGGGAGCGGAGCACCAAGATGGAACCCGAGTGCGGCTTGAGCGAATTGTGCCGGTCACTCCCCGCGATTGATTGGTGGGTACTTTACGGGAGGGACGGTATTTCTTGTGGCGTAACGCAAATATGAAGGTTAAAATGGGGTTAATAGCCCGTTTTTTTTTGGCAGAAAAACGGGTTAACCTGTCCACAGTTTTGGCAGGGGGTTGACCCGTTTTACTGGCAATAAAACGGGCTATTAACCCGTTTTTCTGGGCTAGGTAACCCGTTTTACTGCCAGTAAAACGGGTTAACCTGGCGTTTCATAGGGGTGTGACATGTTTTCCGAACCACGGTGAGACACTTGTGCCAATGCCTTCCCAATGTGGGACAAGTGCAAAACCCGGCGGAGGGGGTAGAGGAGGCCCCCCTTCCCAATGCTCCCGTGCCCGAGTCCGAATCAAGCCCTGCAAAAGTTAGTGTGACCTCCTCGCAATCTGCTGTCTCCGTTGACTTGCTTGCTGATTGCAAAAGCGAGTCTAGTGCCTCGGAGTGGGACTACGAGGAGCGCCCTTTGACGCAAATGTCCTTGAAACGGGGTTTGGATGAGGCTCGCGAACAGTATAGGAATGCTGCCTGGGCTGCCCCTCCCACACCAGCTAATGCGCCCATTTCGCAAGATTTGTCGGATGCACCAATGCCCTTCCCAAAGATGCGGCGGCCCAAATACCCACCTAGGCATGTGGCTTCTGAGTTCATTTGCTATAAGTGCTCCCGTGAGATCAATGTGTGGCGTGTTCCCTTTGCGAGGGAAGCACCGTGATTTTGTGTGATGTGCAATGCTTCCTACCACGAATCTTGCATGGGTGAGGGTGCCAAGAATGGTTCCATGCGCGGCCCTTGTTGCCCAAGTGAGTAATGATAATATATTGTTCGGATTCGGATTCACCCTCTCTCATGTCTCTCTTTTTGCACTCGGATTCGGAGGACAAATGCAACAAAACTAACTTTATAAAAAGATAAAAATGCTGATCAAAGGTGACTTGTCGAAACTATCCTGTATAGTGCATGTACAGTGGAGGCTTTTTCCCCCATGCCGGCGGCAGGGTTTTTACTCATGTCATCCAATATTTCATTTCTTCCGCTTTGCTTTTGCTTTGCCTCTTGCAATGTGTCAAGGGAAACAACTACCTTAACGTCGGTCTGGTTAACCCATTTTTCTGCCAAAAAAAACCGGGCTATAATAACCCCCTTTTCCCATTCGCAAAAGCCAAGAGCCACCGGGCCTCAGCTTTGAGAGTAGAAGGTGTGCAGACATTGGTGTGCTGAACTTGCCTTGCTAGCTGAGAAAGCAATTTTTTGGCCCGCACGGTTTGTTCTTGATGTACTGTGTTAACGCATTACGTATGCCTCTTTGGTTGGGCTTGCACTTGAATGTCATGCACGGGCACAAGCCGGGTGGGTGGTGAGGATAACAAGGCCAACAACGGCAAGGATGCGGTAGAACAAGGCAAGGTTGTGTTTGGACCAAAAAAATTGCATCAAGCCGGCACATGGCCACCTTGAGTACAGGTGATTTGTCGCATGCGTTTGAGGTTCTTGGTGTCAAGGCATGCGCAACATTTGCTATATCCAATCACTCCGCATGGTGGTAAAATGGCTAGAATTTGCCAGGGCCATGCCAGAAGTAAAGCTTCAAGAATTGCAGGTTGTACCACCAGATGTGCCGGACAAGCCTCGTTAGGTATGTCTGCATCTTTCAGGAACATGTATTTCCATGCTCCGGGCTTGAATTAAACCAGGCCTAGAAAGATGCCTTCTGTTCATTCATTCATACATCGTTCGAGTTATATAATATACAGTAACAACAACGCCACGTTTGAGTTAAACTTATCGAAAAGGCTCATATCTCCTCTAATTGTTCGCTGCAAATATTATGCACAAAAACTGATAGGTAAGGTTTCATCGTACAACTCATTA
The DNA here is from genome assembly GCA_964036045.1 of Eutreptiella sp. 'Long Island Sound 2002'. Classification (NCBI taxonomy): domain Eukaryota; phylum Euglenozoa; class Euglenophyceae; order Eutreptiales; family Eutreptiaceae; genus Eutreptiella; species Eutreptiella sp. 'Long Island Sound 2002'. The sequence continues at coordinate 15,071,080 of OZ038402.1, read as the reverse complement.
TTGTATTGGATATGTTTCTGCATGAGATGTAAATACAACTGCAAGGATGTCCTTCGGCTCGATTGCAAAGTGTAGTAAAATGGATGTGTTGGGTTGTGCATGGGGTGCGAATGGAATAATAGCAATAGGATCATATGGGATGGAGAATGACAACGGAAACGAACAGTTTTATCTCACTTGTAAGCAGCGGATCCTTGTTTGTAGGCGTGTGCCTAACCAATATGTAACTAACCGCAAATGCAATTAACTCGGATTGCACCCATTGGGCTACACGATGATCTAACATTCACCCTAACCCCAACCCCAACCCTGACCCTAACCCCAACCCTAACCTTTTCTAAAGTGTAACCGCAGGCCTAAGCCTCTCCCTATTGCTAACGCCAAGTATAACCGAAATGTACCTGATGTTTCTATAGGTTGTATCCCACATCCATTGTGAACTCTGCACTATCTGATGAGTTTCACTCTATACCTAACCTTAATCCTTACCGTAAACTCAAGAAACCAGTCTTCTACTACAACAGCAATCAAGCACAGATTGAAACCAACGACCTACATAATTACCCTAATCTTCACGCTGACCGTAAACATAACCCTAGCCTTAAGCTCAACCCTAACCCAAACCCTAACCCCAACCCTAGCCCCAACCCTCACCCTAACCCTGATCATAACCAGCAAAAGCATATGCTATGTCTGGCCGCTTCAACCCGCACACCCTCCCCCCCCCCAACTACCCCTGCGTAAACCCTAACAGTGACCGTAACCCAAACCATGTAAAGCTAGCCCTAAACTAGTTCGTGCATGAGGAAAGGATACATGACGCCATGCCGTAATACAATGTGGCCGACTCCCCCCCGGCCACCAACTAATAGTGCATGTTCGCATACGGAACCATGCACTCGAACGCTTTTGCGTTTCCAGTTGCCCTTGTTTGCGCAATATGCCACCATGCTGGCCAAGCCGTGTGTCTGGCCCAACCTACATGCCCCAGATTCCTAACCGACTCCATTGCATGTCAACAGGTGCACTTGAGGTGCTTGAGACTATTTCTAAGGCCAGACTTATGTCAGTTTTCCATGTAAGAAACATTTGTTTTGTCCTATTGTGATAGTCCTGTGATACCCGCAAAGATCATCCAACGTACCCATGGCGAGGGTTCCATCATTCCGATCAATGTCTACAAGATGATAAGGGCAAGGCAGCATGTTATAGAGTGTGCGCATCAAAATTTCTTGAGTATATTCAAAGCTGAAAAGTTCTGGGCCACTTGTGGTAGATGAACGGTGCTGCGCAAAGGAATGAATATTTGCTGATTCAAGCTAGACAGACAGATAATGTCCAATCAAGAAGATTTCAAATATTGACTCTCCATTTCTCAGTTTTACTGAAGGTGTAAATTGGAACAGTTTTGGAACACGAAAAGACGCTTCTGAAAGTCTACCAGAAAGTACCTGCAGGTCGCCTGTGCCATTCCTTTCTGCGTGTTTTTCTTTACTGACAGCGGGTCGCGCGGGGCGCGGCGGTTTGTAGCTGTTTTTTGAAACCACAATTCAATGGTAATTCCTGCAATTGCGTAAGGCCAGTGGGCGGCGAGAACCAGGTAACCGAGCAAAACAGCGCGTATTGCGTGTAACGTATAACGCGAACTGGACTCGACCCCTGGGATTTTCTCAGTGGAGGTGGCAGACTCCAACATTTGAGATATTCCTTGGATTTTATGGACCTCTTCATGAGGCAACTCTTGACCAGAAAACATTGATACCCAACTGATATAGACACTCAGAGTGAATCTTTCTGCCGGACATGTGTGTGCTACATGATGGTGGAATAAAATATGCCGTCTACGCCCGTCTACATTTTCTGGAAATACCGAAATACCGAAATAAAATAGACACTCAGAAAGTGTACCCTTTCAGCAGCGGACATGTGTTCACTCCAGGTGTATACCGAAATAAAATAGGCACTCAGAAAGTGTGTCCCCTGAACAGCGGTCATGTATGCCATTCCGGTGTATAGCAAAATAAAATAGGGGCTCAGCAAGTGTACCCTCACAGCTGCTGGGTCCGAACCAGCCACCCGTGAGCGGCAAATCTAACGCTTTGTCCACTGGCCTAAGCCGCCCTCGCTACCAGCGGGGTTTCAGCGTTGACGAGGCACACACACACGCGCGCACACACACACACACACACACACAGTGTCGCCACACGATGTCCGGCGGAGTTGATGTCTGTAGAACAGGCCGTATACTATCAAACTCGACATGTCAGCTTTTGCCGGCTTAGCTTAGTGGTCAGAGCTCTGGGACCGCAGACCGGTGGCCCCTGGTTCGAACCCAGGAGTCGGCACTGAACCGCCGAGACCGTAGCGTCGGGGAGTCCTGGAGACCTGCCCGGTGGCGTGGTTTTTCTTTTCTTCGGTGCGGCGCCACGGCGAGGCTGTGTGTGTGTGTGTGAGCGCGCGTGCGTGCGCGTGGGTGTGCGCGTGCGCGTGTGTAGCCCCCTCCCGCGACTGCGTGCAGTGCAGGACTTCCTGGACTGGCAGGCTGCCGGAGGCCTGACGCAGGTTTAAGAGTACTGCTGCCAGGGTCCCGGTGGTGACCGCTGCAAACATTGGCCATGCATCGCAGAATCCTGACCTAGGACTGCGATGCTAAACAAATCCTGCTAAACAAATCCCGATGCTATGGGGCAATGGCTGACACTGATGATAATGATGATAAGGAGCAACTGCGGACACTGATGATAAGAGCAATGCCAAAGGTGAGTGGTGTCTTAATTTTGACGGAAACACCGATAATATCCGCTTCCTTACACACGACACCCCACCTCCTTCGATACGTCCCACACTTATTAATTAATTAATTAATGAAGCATTATTGTCATGAGTGAGCATGATGTAGGCGGACTCGCTTTTGGTTTCCATCACTTCGGTTCACTCAAACTTCTAAACTTGTTGCAAACCATTTAGACTAATCACGTGTCACTTAATGACCCAAACTCGATGACATTTTGGTGCCTTGGAACAAATCTACACCGAAGATGAAGGATTGACCCTTCATTCCTCGAAAAGCTCTTCGAAAAAGTTTGCCAAAGGGAGGAGGTTCTGTCTCCACGTGAGAACCATCGACGGAAAGCATTTCGGTTGAAACGAATGCAAAGCTATAAAAACCAAAGCAACCATTTTTCGGCCAAGTTGAATGGATTATACGGATTGCATTTTCACCTGTAAAGTTTCCAAAATTGATATTTTCATGAGACAATTTTTTTTGCTCCCTTCACTACCCGCATGACTACGCAAGCTCGAAAATTTGATTTCCTATGGAAAAGCAGTCACGTGTGGTCCCTTGGAAAGAGTAGGCATGGACCGTAATGCTTGGTGTAACCTTTCATACACCACTTCGGCCTATGGCACTTCTTCCATCTTGGGCTTGGCGTGGGGCAAATGGGATGCCGCGATCGCCGCTCGGAAGGCAAGGCAAGGATGTTGCTCTCCATACGCAACGAATGCTTTTGATGATTTCCTAGTTTCGGATAGCTTCCGTCGGCAATAAGGCCATAGGCGGTTGGCGGCTCCGGGTGCCGCCTACCTCGATGCATTTCTTGCCCGAAAAATGCCATCATCTCGCGTTGTTAATCGTGCTGTTGTAGGTGAGTATCCGCTCTGAAAGTATCACGATTTCTCGATAAAGGAATGCCTTAATTGACCCAAACCCACATTCCCAAGACGCAGCAAAAGGGGTAACCAATTGATGTTAGCTACGAAACGTCACATAATTACCAAAGTTGCTACCTTGTAGAATTAGAGGCAAAATCCCTACCGTTGCCTATTCCCTTGGATCAACGTCATGCAAAAGAAGGCCACAAGATGTGATGGAGTTTCGGGAGGGTTCATTTGGCTTCCTAGTGAGGGTTGTCAAGGTCGCGTGTGGGAAGCGGTTGAGGCATGATGCCTTTGGTTGCAATGATATGTATACCCCACACACATCCCCCGTTTCGGAAAACTGGATGGGGGAAACTCTTCATATGCCACCGATCACGACCGAGGCATCAAATAGCATCAAAATATTCAACAAACCCCCTACGATTGCAAAAATTATACCCTGTGAAAATCTTCATCGGCGAGGCAAAGAACACTTCCTTGCCGAGGAGGGATGTCCTTTATTGGTTGCGTATTGTCTTCTTTTATGATGGCAGACACTTCACTTTGTGGTTCACGGCAAGGTTCCGCTTTTGTGTCCGGTTCAAGGATCCACTTTGACTTCAATGCTGCTTTCGTTTTCGCTTTTTTTCCTCGTTTGTTTTGGTGATACACGGTAAGGTTTGTGCCACAACGTGCAATGTGCATGTTTCGCAGCATCATGCAGACTAACGAGATGGGGCGGCTCACTTCCTTCCTCTCCACTCATGAAGGCCGGTAATGAACTCCTGTATGCGTGGTTGAGTGGTAACGTTGGCAATTGTGCCTCCGACACCTTTGCAAGCATACTCAAACCCGACGACATATCGATGACGAATCAACGGCGTAACGCTCTTTGCAAGTAGGTTCGGCAATGGCATTTCTTCCTTGAGATGTTGTGATACCAATAGTAGGTATACTCTTTAATCCGTGCGCTCGTAGAATGCTCAAGTTTGGCCATGTAAGGGACAGTTGTGCGCCGGTGCCAACCAGTCAACAAAACATGCAACTCTTGCTAAAGCTACTAAAGCACAACAATGCGGCCCGTAAAAATTTCCCAAACTCTTGAAACCTGGTCGAAATTGCGTTTTGTTGGGTTTGATTTATCTCACAACGAAAAGCATCGTGCTTGCCAACAAAGAACAGACACAAAAGATGCTCACACCCCCCATGGCGGACTGTGACGCTCCGATGGACAAGCGGCCACCTTCTTTTAACCAACCCCCAAACAACCCCCCTTTTCGTATCTATGAAAGATTCTCCGGGCGCTACTCCATTTAAAGTTCAAAAAATATTGAAAGCAGCGTATCATGGTGCCGGAATCCACCAACGTAAGGCTTCGTTCTATGCTTAGTTTCTCTTTTCGCCGAAATGAGTTACGGCTACGGAGGAGGTGGCGGCGGCGGATATGGCGGCGGCGGCGGCGGATATGGCGGCGTCGGCGGATATGGCGGTGGCGGCGGCGGGAAGAACGGTGGGGGTGGCAAAGGAAAGGGCGGTGGCAAGGGCGGGGGTGGGAAAGGGGGCGATTACGGTGGCGGCGGGGGCAAAGGGAAAGGTGGCGGAAAGGGCAAGGGAGGCAAGGGAGGAGGCGGCATGGACTACGGGACGGAGCCTTTGCCCCCTTTGAATTTGGAGCCTTTCCGCAAGGGCAGCCCCATCCACCTCAACCACGGGGACATGGACAACGGATGGGGGTTTCTCGGGCCATCTATGCTACGCGCCCGCCGCAATCAAAGTCCAAAGCCGTGGATTGGGATCCGTGCGAATGCAGGGGTGGACCGGGGCCGCGCAGCCTTTAGCTTCGTCAACGAAACCGGTGGCAACATCCGGTTGGGGTGGTCGACCGCGGATGCGACGTTGGAGCTCGGCATGGATGGCAAGTCGTTTGGGTTCGGGGGAACTGGCACCAAGTCTCACAACGGTAATTATGACAAGTGGGGGCAGACATACGGTAAAGGGGACGTGTGCACTGCGCTATTAGACTTGGATAAGCACAGCATCATGTACATGGTCAACGACCATTTGATTCCCGGCGACGCGTTCAGCATCCCGAAGTATCTATGGGGGCAAGCGTTCTTTCCGCACGTTTTGGTAAAGGAGGCCACATTTGAGGTATTGGAGGGGCGTTGTCATGTAGCGCCTCTTTCTTTGTCCATCGTCGCCAAAGCACTGGCCACTGGGGCTGCGGGGGGGCAGCTAGCCGCCAAGCCAGCCAGCCAGTTGGCTAGCCTTTGCCACGTTTGGCCCAGTTCGGCGATGCGGCCGGCGGTTCACCTCCGGCAGCCCCCGAGAAACATGAGGTTACATCCGCCAGCCTCCGGCAGAAGTTTGGTCCACATCCGGCACCCTCCGGCAGGGCAAACACCACTCTCCCAGAAACGTAAATAGAAGTTTCTGGGAGGGCAGCGGGGCACACCTGGAGACTGTCGCCGCTGACGAAGATTATGTGGAGTTGCGAGTGCGCCACACAATCGATTAAAACCCAACCGCACAACAACACTCACATCTTCCAGCCTCTGGCACAGGAATAGGCCATATCCGGCGCGACCTCCGGCAAGAGGGTGCCTTCACATCCGCCGGCCATCGGAATGCCGGAGACTCGGGTCAAGTATGCTCCCAACCCGGCCAGCCGGCCATGTGCAGCCATATCCAGCGACCCACGGCTGGGTAAAGGGCCGGAGGGGGGGGTGTTGGCAAAAGCATCGAGACACGGACAGCCGTGGCTTGGAACATCCCCTCAGGTTTGCATTGGGTGCCAGCGCCCGAGATGAACAAACAATTAAAACAAATGTAACAGCTGCAGCTGCAGCTGGAGGGTGGCCGCGGTGAAACAGTAGTGCCACAGTCTCCAGGAGGCACTTGGGTATGGAGCGGCAGGTACACCAGGAACTGAAAGATGGCAGCAGCACGTCTGACGCCCATACCCTGCGTTGAGCTGCAAAGTGACACCACAATGTTGGCACCACAGCCCCTCCTTTACGGTTGTGGGGTCGGAACTCTTGGGCCTCTGCAGTCTCACCGCCATTCTTTCAACCTTCGTTCCAAAATGAACCTTGCCATCTCGCTCGTTGTTGTACGTACTTGCAAGTTCATTCAAGCCTTTATGTTGTGCAGAGTCTTGGCCCACGTCCTTGCCAAAAGATGAATCAATCAACCGAACAAGAGATCCGAGAGTATTTGAAGCGCACCGATATGGATGGGAATGGCAAAATTGATACGAAGGAATTCAATGCCATGCTGATGCGTATGGGGATCTTGCTAGCATCATCGGACGAAACCAAGGTATTTAACGCCATGGATAGCACCCACTCTGGACAAATTAGCTTGCAAGACTTTATGAAAAATTATGACACGATTAAGGCTTTGGAGAAAAGAGCAGAGGTTCGCTATCTTATCTTCCCCAATTCCGTGGATCGCATGGCCTACGTAACGTGATGATGAAAAGAAACTGAACACATCCTAGGAATATCGAAGATAAGGATCACCTTCCGAACGCGGGAAACAAGTGTAGAACAATAGTACACACACATTTTGCTTTTGTCAATGCCAACCCATTTGCACCGAACGACTTGTTGTGGAAGTCAATTGCTACAAAGAACAAAGATTACGCGCAAGTTGTCCACGAATGAGGTCGATGCCGTGCGATATCTTTGTGGGGTGCAGATGGTGCGGATATGAAACGTCTTCGCTCCACAAGTCCGTGCGCGATTTTCAATAAGACGACTCTTTCCCTTATTCCGAGGAAAGAGAAGCACCCCCGTCACGACAGATGCCGAATTTGAATTCGCGGATTGTTGTCACATGTTTCGTTCACTTGATCGTTTTCCGTGCACCTCGATGCCGAGGGCAACTAGAATGAGCATAGTTTACAACTCACAAAATTATGCCCACCGAACACAAAGTGGGTTGCGCAGTTGCCAATTGTGAGATTTGACTCACGAGGTCGGGTGCATGTCGTACCGTACACTGACAGAAGAACGTCCGAATACATTCAAACGAATCGTCACAAAGATGTGAGCGAATGCACGACATAAAAATCCAACGATGTGATCTATCATAAAACTACATTGCATGATTGACAATGAGTTTTGCCGCAAAGCTTCCGTTATTTTCAAAGTTTGTGTCGCTAATCAATTTAGCATCCAAGTTCCTCCCCGGATTTAGGAAAAGAACATTCAAGAAACACTCAAAAAGTCGAAGTTCACCGAGGAGGAGGTGCGTGCGTTGTACCAAAGCTTCAAGAAGGTATCATGCAGCGTGCTCTTGTTCATCCCATTTGCGAACCAATTTGTTTTCATGGTCATTCATGTCAAACAGTAGAGCGGTTTGAGAAGTAGCTTCGTCCATGCGTCTCACGCCTCAAGCAACGAAATGCACATGAAATAGAAGCACGCTAAAAAATCGTGAAACCTGCTGTCGTTCGTTGACAGCAAAACCCAGCTCGCCAAATACTACATCATGCCAGCCGCCGTTGTTAGATGTTGGTTGTAGGCGGGGCATGGTGGCAACAACACACGTACAACCCAACCCCTTCTGGCGCTCCTCCGCTCATAGGCGCATGAAAGACGACATGTTTGGAGTACTTCCTCAAATGCACGAGCAAGGGCGGAGGGAACCAATCAATCAATCAATCACTATGAAAGCAATTTTTTGTGGGCGGGGGTTGCCCATGTTGGTAGCATATGCTCGTGGTTTGTGAGTTGTTATTCGCTCATGCGCATGGGGTAGTTGTAGAAGAAACCGTTTCGCCCAACAAGGGACTCAAGCGTTTGGGAGGAAAGCCGGAATTCTTACCAACGCGTTAATGAATCAAACAATGGCTTCATGCCCGCACAAGACGCTTTGTCGTGCAGGAGAGCATTTCCCTTGCACCTCCCGTCATTTTTTGGCACACGTGCGGAAATTGGCGATCATGATGATGAGGATCATGAAGATCAGCTCGCCTGCTGTTTGCAACCATGAATTTTCACCGTTTACCTCATGGTCATGGGATTTGACATACGAAAATGGGTTATAATGAGTTTTTCCAAAGGGGATTGGGAACTACTAGGGCAGGGTTTTTGAAGCCGTGATTTGTGTTGTTGCGCCCCCTTCTCCCGGTCCCTGGGATCGTGTTCCCGGCCTCGAACGCCGGGGCATCGGAGGCGGGAGGTGCCAGCGGGGCACGGCCTTTCGGGTTCAGGCCCCCACCCCTTCCCCGTGGAGGCAGGCGCAGACCCAGCCCTGTACTGTCTCAGGTCACGAACGCTTGGGGCGAGCACGGCGACCGGATCAAGGAGGTGGCCGCTGAGGCGTGCCAAACGATGGCCAAACTGCAGAAGACGCTTCAGGAGGAGACCGAGTCAACCCCAAACCTCGTGGATCGCTTCTCGGCGACGTACAAGTGGGCGGAGTATGTCCATGCCCCAGGGGTTGCGCCAAGGAGCCCAGGTCATTGTTGGAGCCAGAGGTGGTCATCCCTGAATTGGAACCCCTGCACCAGGGCGGTCGTTAAGGCACCAGGATTTTTTGTTTGTTAAGGACCGCCCTTAAGGACCGCCCCGAGGGACCACCAACCGCCAACCGCCACCAGCCGCCAACCACCAACCGCCACCAACCGCCGCCAACCACCAGCGGCGACCAACCGCCAACCGCCAACCACTACCAACCGCCACCAACCACCAATCACCAACCACCAACAGCCGCCAACCACCACCAACCGCCACCAACCGCCAGTTGCCAACTGCCAACCGCCAACCGCCACCAACCATGGTTGAACACATGGAGTGCCCGCGGGCTTTTTGGGGAAAGCTGTGTAACGGAACACTTTTTTTTTCCCGTTCAGGACCGCCCTGCCCTGCACCGCCTGGCAGGTCCGAGTGGCGGCTCCCTAAATCAATGGGATGCGCAGCTTGCAGCCGGGGCACCAAACCGGCGGCATTGAATCTGAGGTCAAAGAGTGTGAGACCTCCGAAGTACTGCCACCCCCCCTTTCTTGCCAGAAACAACTTTGGAGTGGCTGGTGTCTCCAGGGAACCCCCAGCACCCTGTAGAGGACCTCAAGCCGCATTTTGCCCTGCGGACTGCGCTTGGGCCTGGAACCAGGAGGTCCAGCAAGGGCCGGCGACTGCATCGTCATCGACGAACGCTTGTCGCCCCATTCATCCGTGCCCCGCGCAGACGAATGGATTGATTGACTGACGCCAGACCTCCCCACATCCGCCGCTTATGGCGTGGTGCACTGCCCGGAGGCGCTGATCTCCGCATCACTGCCAACGACGTCCGGCATGGTCTACTGCCTGGGGCTGCCTGCAAGAGGAAATGCAGGCGGCAGGACTCACTCGCCCGTGGGGCCCCCGGTGTAGCAGGGCAAGTGTCCCTACCAAAGGGGTCCACCCAGAACATCATGTTTCCCGGTTTCTCGGTTGATTTAACAGCGTCACCAGGGGGCCAACAGGCTGTCTGCCTGGCAGACACAGCGTTGGTGACAGGGTCTCGCTCTTGCTGTTGTGACATCCACAAACGCAAGGATTGCCTTTGAGGTCGCCCCCCCGGCGCCTACCGGCCATCACCAGCCAACCGCCGGCGGTTGGCCGGTTAACCACCATCTGTTGGCCGTTACCGGCTTTGTCCGTTGACCACCAACTGCTGTAGGTTAATTGCCAACCGCTGTGCCTCATCCAGAAATGCTGTCGGTGACTGGCAGCATGGCTGATGTGCATTGGTGTGCAGTTTGTAGCATTTCTGTGCATCATGTTCTGGTCCATTTCTGCCCAATCCATTTCTGTGTTCTGTGTATCATGGACGAATTTGTTGTGCAAAACGCGCCTCCACAAGCCATTTGGCGCGGTGCGCAGAGTTCTTGATCCGCGTTCCCGTGGCATTCGCAGATGTCAACGGCTCGTTCAGTTTGGCTGGATACAAGCACCGCCCGCCCCTCCCAAACGATGCACGTTATACCACAACGAGTCGATGCGCAATGGCGTTTTTGAAGGGCGTTTCTCAACACTGTTGGCTGGACCCCATCCCTTGCATTTTCGTGCAGTTCTGTGCATTGCAAGTTCCAAGGTCCCTGTGCGCACCCCCCCCTGCAGATGCACACTGCGGCCGGTCTTGACAAAGGCCATTCATAGGCCCGGACCTCCGAGCCTCCTTCTCAGAACCCCTGCCTTCTGTGGACAAACAATGTGGACAATTCCCTCTTGGAAAGCCAAACCAGTGTGCCCACCAGGAAGTACCAACCAGCACACCCACTGGGCCTGTATGCAGGGATGCATCGGAGGGGGGCCCCTCCAGGGCGCTCAGCCTATGCCCAGCCACTGTCCCCCTGACGCCAAGTGCCGGCTTCAATGGCATTTGTAACCAACAGTAACCGCCCCCAACCGCTTTGGCAACCTCCTCCAACCGCCTGCCTACCGGCTGCTGGGGCCACCTCTGAGGCCCCTTGCCTTCTAATGCACCCCTGCCTGTATGGCAAACCCCTCTCCCAAGCCGGGACTCCGAGAGCCCCCTGGCATTTGGGTCCGTGCGGATCCCCGAGACGACTACCCCCAAACAGCTTGGGTGCCGGAAGGTGCATGCTGGCGTCTTGGTCCGTAGGCCATTGGAATATACCATCGCGAGCCTCGGAGAGCTGCAGGTCGACGAGAAGGAATTGTCCCTCAAATGTGAAGTCGAAGACCCTTGTTATGCGCCCACGCATTACGTTCCCAAGGTGTGATTACATACGCCCCACAAAGCACACTCCACACCCCACAATCTGCAGGACACAGTCGGCGCCTCGGCCTATGACAGTCACCCCACTGCAACCTGCAGTACAAGGCAACGCTTCTTCCTACTCCGTCTATATTTGCTGGTGACCATATGAATATGCATGTGCGTGTGTGTGTGTGTGTGTGTGTGTGTGTGTGTGTGTCTTTCTGAGTGTTTTCAAAAAAATTTCCCGCATGACACATCCCTCAAAATGATCAGCGCATTGTGGGGGGTCATTTTGAGTCATGTGTGTTGTGGTACCTCAGCACCCCCCCCCCCCCCCCAACCTCCCCTGTCAGCCCGTCGGGGGCTCGCCGTCACGGGAGCCCAGAAGGGGGGGGGGTCCGGGAAAGGGGCTCCAACGACCATCCCCCCCCCCCCCCCGCGCAAGCCAATTTTCCCCCAGCCCAGGGTGGGATCCATTTGGGTAGCACTCATCTGTGGCTCGATGCTGATGCAACATTTTTTTTTTGGCATGGTTGACCGTGGCTCCATTGCCTGTAGTGATTGCCCACCGTTCCCAGGTTGCAGGTCCGAGAGTGTTTTGCCCACCCCAGCCCTCTGGCACATCCACTCCGATACGACCACTGCCAACTCAGGCTCAATCGTACTTTCCCGACCGAAACTTGGGAACGTTCATATTTTAGAGTTTCGTGGCTTCTCTGACCCATGGCAACCTCCACACCAGCGAGCCAAGAAGACACTGGCCGCTGTTTGGAGTGTGTGTTCTCGGGGCTTACAAGGGCCATGGTGGGTCGAGCTAGGGATGCAAGCCACAAAAGGGGTCCCGTCACTACCCTGGCTGTAATGTCACAAAGGGGGCGTACCGTGCGCTGTGCGCACGCTGTGCGAAAAGTTGGCTGTTCTCCACCACCGGGAGTTTGGTAAGTTCAGAAGATTGAAAGGACGTCATTGAATGGCTGCTGCAGTGGACGGGGCTATAGGGGGCAGAAATTAGGTCCCTGGGACCCATGGCAAGCATCAGATGTTTGAATTTTTGAGTTTTGAATTGATTGTGCATGATTGGATGACCTGGATGATCACCGTAATAATTGGCGCTGTGCGCGCGCTGTGCAAAAACGCCCCCAAAATCACAAACCCAGCCCCGCCAGGGGGATGCTACCTGTGCAGTCTTGCCCAGTCTGCTGAAGAGAAATGGTCCAACCAATGGTTCTGGGGCGTTAACATAGGTCTGCCTACTTCCCATCCCATCAACACCAAACGCCCCCCCTGCCATCTCTTCCTGGTTTTGCCCCCCCCCCCCCCCTCCCTTTGTGAGAGGCGACGCCCTTGTCTGAGCGACAGCCGGTGTTGTTTCCGCAACTGTTGGAGGTGTCTTGTTCTGCACCTGCATGTGTTCTGAGTACTGAACGGCGGGGCATTCACCGAGTGCAGCTTGGGTTTGTGCATGTTCAGTAGGGGGGCAGTCCCCCCCACCCCCCGGCCCACCCCCTGGGGTGTGTGTGTGTTGGGGGGAGGGGGGGGCGATCACTGGGTAAGGGGGGGGGGGCATGGGCACCCGAAGCGGGGGCATGGGACATGTACCGGATGGCCGCATCGAGGCGGGGGGTGCACGATGCTGGGGCACACTGGGGACGTTGCATGGATGATGGGGCCCAACACCCGTTCAGAAGGGCACACACCACGGCCCTCACAGTCGGGCGTGGTGCCGTGACGTGTGGCCACGCGGCCCACGAACGCGCGGATGATTTTGTTCTGTCAGCCCCCGTCTCCCTCGGCATGGCCTTTGTGCAGGAAGTGGGAGGGTCAACAGCGAAGACACCTGAGCCCTTGGCGCGGGTCCTTCTCTCCCGCCGTGTACGATAAGGGGAAGGTGTCGGGAGATAGCTCGGTGGCCCAGCCACGTGCTGTCTCCGAGCTGACCCCTGGACGCACATACGCACAGCGTGCGGGACCTTAATCGGCTGCTTTGTTTCTGCAACTCTTGCAACTGGTACATGAAGATAAAGTGTTTCCTGTGATTTGAGGCTGGGGATGGTATTTTAGGGGTGTTTACTGCCGTCCTGCCATCCCCCTTCGCCGTTTCTTGTGCGTTTTTGGAGGTGGAGATCGGGGAATCACCTGAGAACTAGTACATTGATGATGCAATGGTCATTGCGTGTGTCTTCTCGGGGCGCGCGCAAACAACGCCCGTGTCAGAGCCACGGGAGGTGTTGGTTCCCTCAAATTTTGGAATTTCAGTGTTGCTCTCGGAAGGGGGGGGGGATAGGAACAGGGGGGGGGGGGGATTTTGCGCGAATTTTTTTTGTACCCCCCCCCCCCCTCCTCCGGGGGTACCCCACGAAAAAAAAGCTGTACGCCGGTACCAGGAATTTTTTTTTCTACCCCCAGTCCCCTGGGATAGGAAGCGGCACCTCTTGGGCCTCTCTGGACCCCCACCCCCTTTCAGATACATCCTCCTCCCGTCCATCCGCTTCCGTGGTTTGTGTCAGATGCAACAAGTCAAAGACAACTCCGCCATTGAAATGGTGAAGATCGATAGCCTGCAGCAGGCTGCCTACAAGAACGACGATTTCACCGCCCGGTCTGCGCCCCCCCTCCGTCCTGGACTCGGAGTTTACCTCTGGATGCACCCGGTCAACGGCACGGGCAATAGCCCCGTCTCCGGGACGGCCGACCACCGGAGTAGTCAAACAGGACAAGTCATCCGGGGGCTTCGTTGACACAACCCAACCACGGTCGGGCCCACAGAGGGTCAGAATGAGCGGTGGCGAGAGGCCAATAGGCGCCGCCAAAGGCAAACAAATAGATACCGAGGCCTTGTGCCAAACCCCCCCACCGTCCCCCCGTCTGCCCCTCCCCTTCCGCCACCCAGCACCCGGTCTTTGGGGCAGTGGGGGCCTTCAGCGGAGGGAGTCAAGTGTGCAGTGCTCTTCTTGGGGCACTCGCAGGCCCTTGAGGTCCGAGACAGGGACGCACGAAGCCGCTGCCCACAACGCCCGCCGGTGAGGCAGAGTGCAGCGGCGCATCAAGCCCCGCCCAAGCCCCAGGGGGGGGGGGGGGTTGGCTGTGAGGGGCGAGTTGGGGTGCCACCCGTCCGCTGGGCCCAGTCCCACTGCAACCCCCCCCCCCCCCAGCCCCCCGATGATCTGTCCATCTGGGGTGGCTGTGGGGGTCACATGCACGGACCAGCCCCCCCCATTGACACCATGGGCCCCTGATCACCCGCTGCCGGTGGCACCTCAGTTACCCGCTCAACTTCCCGCTCCGACAGGAAAAATGGGGGAAAATGGGGGAAAAGGGGGGAAAATGGGGGAAAATGGGGAAAATGGGGGATAATTGGTGGGGGAAGGTGGAAACCTTATTTCCTTGACCATCCAAGTACCAAAAAATCTGCAAAAATGGGCACCAAGCATGGTTGTAGGTTACCTTCTGCACCACGTTTCGCCATCATGTGGCTGGTGTGGTCCCGCCTTACCCCGCCTCCTAGCGACTTATCTTACGGTCGCGGCACACAATGGGGCACACGTACTGCCCCGTGCCACACTCTAACGCATCCTACCAAACTCTCGCTTGTATCTGGCAGCTTGGACATGCAACAAAACAAGAAATGTGGTGCTATTGAGGTATCCCATTGTAGTGGAGCATGACCGCGGCGCGATGAGTGTCACACTTCATACTTCTTTGTCGCTCGTCTCTGACCCACTTCAGTGACGAGAAGCAACGCTCCACATCACAAGACGTTGCTGGGACGGCAAGCACACGGCGTGCAACTGCATACAAGAGCGGTACACCATTCCAAAATTCTAAAGTTCGGTGTCGAAGCGGTGGTGGGAAGCTTCCAATAAACCTCCCACTCAGCCTTCAAGGCATCAATACACTCACCTTTCTTGAAAAGGCACTGATAAGATTCAACCTGGTTGCCCATCCCTTCCTCAGCGGCCAACACTGTCCGCTGTCTGGGATCCACAACTGTGGCGGCTTTGGCAAAAGGCATCAGGTTGAGGTATTTTTGGATTTTGTTTGCCGCTGCAGTCAAGGCAATATTGAAGCCCCGCCGATACGGCTCACGTTGCCTCTCACTCATTGCTTGCAAGCATTCATCAACAAATGCACCATGCGATGACCGGTCCTGCAATTCACCATGGAGCTTCACCAATTGGTTGTACACACGGTGCATTTGCGGTCGCACCTGAGCATCAGCATGCGCCCATGTGGGAGCCACGGCCACCTGCACGTTGTGTATCAAATCAAAAATGGGCTTCCCACGGTGCACAATGAAAGCCAATTTCAGACTAAGCTCTGGGAACGACTTTTGTAGTTGGTCCCTTACCTCAAGCATTTGCGCATTTGTGGAGCCTTTGTCAATTTCTGAATTCACCAAAGCCTTCAGAGCGCCCAAGTTGCTATTTAACCATACGGCATTCTTGAACCAACTATTCCACCTGGTCTGACATGGATCTGGAGGGCACGTTTTGGTGAGCTTCGCAAGGCGCCGACGGCAGGAGACATTTTTTTTACCTTTTGTGAAAGTTCTGACGAGGGTCTGCAATTTCTTCACATCAGCAAGAAACTCTGACCCCAGCAGCTCCCCACCAACAAGGTTAAGCACATGTGCCACACAGCGCTGATGATGGGCATTGGGCAACAGGGGTTTCAAATACTCACGAAAAATCTGGGCCATGCCTGGATGATTGTCACTGCCAACTGCCGTGATATGCTCCCGTAGGGCCACACCCAGAAAATTGATGACAAACTTTTGAACCTCTGGACCAGCAACCGGTGCACTGCCATCATCCAGGAACAGGACATCCACCAGATAACAGTGGGCGGAGGTTACAAGGAGCAGTGCCATAGGATGTGTGTCTCCCCCCATTTCTAATGTGGCATCCAATATCATGGTGATTCCATGCTCCTTCTCTTCAATGATGTGCCGCTTCAATTCATGACCATGGCGCAATATGACACCTGGGACGACTGTTTGGCGCAAATTTTCAGCCTTGGTTATAAATCCTCCGTCAACACAATGCGAATGCAACCAGGGCAGAAGTTTGTCTGTTGTCTCGATGTTTAAACCAGCAGACAACCAACTAGCGACAAAAGATTGAGCCACATGCTCACGTGTTCCTGAGGCGTCCAGAGTTGTTTGCAGGGGATTCACTGTTGCTGGTTTGGGCGAGTTCATCAAATCATGGAACTCTAGACGCCTTTTTTTGCGCTCTTCATGAGCAGCAGTTGAGCATCTGCTAGTTTGCGCTTTTTGTCTTCTGCGGTGGGGGATTCTGGTGATTTAGATGATGATGACGTCGCTGCTTCGTTTGCTTGAGGTTCTCCTGATACTTCGTCTGCTTGAGGTTCTCCTGATACTTCGTGTGCTTGAGGTTCTCCTGATACTTCGGTTGCTTGAGGTTCTCCTGAAGGGTCGTCTGCTTGATGATCTCCTGATGTACCGGCAGCCTGTGGATGAAAAAATTCAGCAATGCACACAGTGAACTGTGATACAGCAAGTGATGCATCTGCACTGTGACAAGGCCAGAGGGGGGGGGGGGGCTGATGTTGGCGGATGTCTGTAGGTTGTTGGCGACTGCTTGGTCGCTGCGGGTGCTGTGTCCTTGCATTACTGACACCAACCAGGACTGCTTGCGCCAGTGCATGGGCAGTACCTTGTATGCGCTGGGGCTTGCGGCTAGCCGACATGGGTCCTGTGGCACTGTGTGCGTGCACCCCTCTGCCCTGGATGCAAGCTGGAATCTGAAACATGGTGCCCCTTTACAGTCTGCATGGGCTGTTAATGAGACCAGCCTGACCAACCTGTTTGCAGGTGTGTTAATGAACTACCGTCGTTTCTTGTCTTCTTGGGGCGATTACCTCCTGTCCGCTTCAGCATGGCTACAAGTCAGCCTGCTGTGTGAACACCCGAAGGGTGTGGCTGTCCGGGCTTGCCAGCATGCTTTACATCGTTTACTGAGTCACACACCACATGACGTTTCTCTTAGCAAGCGGTGGGTCACATGTATTGCACACCACATGCCCTGTTCGGACAGTCATGTCCGGTCTTGTCTGCGCCAGTGGCTTCAGAAATATGCAGTGTGGCACGGGAACTGGTATGCCTCTTGGCATATACCACATGAGGACAGCCACACTGATTGGTGTGCTGACTGGTCCATATGGGCGGAGTAGCCCCCCACACCAAGGGGGGCGGGGGGAGGGGGTCAGGATTGTGATGTTGTGCTGGTTTCGTTCTTTTAAAAGAGACGCCAATGTCTGATTTGCTTCTTGTAAGCGACACTACTGCAGCGTGTTCATGGCATGGCTGGCCCAGTCTGAGCGGGCATCCACCGTGCATATGATGCAGGTCCGCGGTGTCGCTGTTCTCCACAGACATTGGCGAAAGGCGCCTAGGACCGGACATTCCGGTTCGTGATCAGCCTTGATCTCTTTTTGGTTGTGCATGCTGTTGCTTGCGTGATCTCCCAGAGCGCAATCACCACTTGACACACCCACGTGTCACCACACGGGGGGGGGCTGAAAACCACCCAAAAACTGGCTGCACACCTACTCCAACCCCAGGTGCCCTTGTCCAACAGCAGGATATACCTGTGGTGATTTCTCTCATGGTGACGTCGTTGCTTCGTCTCCTTGAGGTTGTCCTGATGGTTCGGCTGCTTGAGGTTCTCTTGAAGCTTCATCTCCTTGACGATCTCCCGATGTGTCGGCAGCCTGTGAATGAAGAAGGTTAAGCAATGCACCGTGTTTAAAAAAGAGAAAACCGCGCCACACCACAGCACGGTGTACCTGTGGTGTGGCTTCCTCCATGGCCAAACCGAAGAAGCGCCGTGCCTCCGCTTGCTTCGGCAGAGGGATGCAGTTGATGGCCTCTTCCAAGACCATGTAGTCCCCCACCCGGCTGCCTTGCCCGGGGTTGACCGCAATCCCAATGTCCGCGGGCTTGGTCTTGTTGTAGTTGTTCAAACTCATCTGCTTTGAGAGCCAGCCCGCGGACAACCACTTGCGGCCAGGATCCCTGATGGCCTTGATGGGGACATAGCGCACCCCGTTAAAAAGGTGCACTTGGTCGGCCATAGGGCACAAAGGGGGAAAGATGTTGCAAGGATGTGCAGGGGCAGGCAGTGTGATAAATTTCTCTTGTCCACATCCCCATTTCCCCCTCCCATTTACCCCCCATTTTCCCCCATTTTTCCCCATTTCCCCCCATTTTCCCCCATTTTTCCTCGGGCATGTGGCTCAGTACACCCCCCCACAGCCCCCCAGGGCCAGGGAAAAGTGGTTTTTTGGGGTTTTGGTAAATCGTTATCCCCATTTTTCCACAAAAAATCTACAAATTCTCACAGTAGGTCCCATTTTCCCCCATTTTTCCTACTTGGAGCAATTTTCCGGCGGCATTCCCTCTCACTTCCGGCAGCGGGTAATTAGGGGCCCCTGGGAGCCCACCTAGAGAGGCAAGTGGGGGGGGCATTGTGGTCCACACTTTTTCGCAGTTTTCCCCGATTGTCTGCAACTTTCTGCAATTTTTCCCCAAGTGCTCTTTGCCTGTCCCCCTTGTGTGCGTGTTGGTGCCTTGTGTGTTCCCCTGTGCAGAAGTGTTGCCCTTTAGGGCTGCGGGAGGTTTGGTTATGGCCAACCACCAAGGCCTTGTGCCAAACCCCCCGGACCCCCCTCCTCCTCTGCCTCCTCTTTTTGAGGGGGGTCAAAAGTTGGGTTTTGCACATGCTAAAATCGCCTCAAAGAGAGGTTGTCATGAAAGAGAGGCGGTGAGGCGGAGCCAAAGGAGGAGCAACGGGACACCCCCCCCCCTCCCCCACAGCCCGCCCAGCCTGTGCCCAGTCACTGTCCCCCTGACACCAGCCTCAACGGCATTTGTAACAGTAACCGCCCCCAACCGCTTTGGTAACCTCCTCCAACCGCCTGTCTAACCGCCTCCGGGGCCGCCTCTGAGGGCCCTTCCCTTCGAATGCATCCGTGGGCGGGGGGGGGGGGGTCAGCCGGTCCTTTGGGGGGTTTGAAAGATAGCGTCCCAGCGGTGCGACAGGCAGGACCATAGTTTGTCTCATTCGGGCCGCGAAACGGTCCAGAAAGCTTCTCTTGTCCCTAAACAGTGAGAGTGTAGGACCCCCATCCCCCCCCCCCGGTGGCCCCCCGACCCCCCACATGTAGCTGGGGGGTGGTTCGCAGCGGGACCAGCTCCAAGCCCCCCCCCCCCCCTCCACGTGACAGCTACTGACTGTGATTGTCTGACTAAATGTAGTTAGACATGATGTTCTGTTTTCTGTTTCAGACACAGTGTGTGTCCTGAGGTTTAACCAGGTTTGGCATAGAGAATAAAGATGCATTTATGCCTGACTGTGGAGTGCATTACCTCTGGTTTGCATTTGTCTGTTTTTTAATTAGGTCACGGGGGGCGGCACGGGGAGGGGGCGGTCGCAGACACGGGACAGAAGGAAAGGGGCAAGTTTGGGGGGGCAAATGATGGGCTCCGCGAACGCGGAAACGACACCAGCGGGAGCACCAGCCGCAGCGGCCGACAGAACGCAGCGACCCGACACAACATGCGAAGGGAAGAACGGGCGACTGTCCAGGGCCCCGCAAAGAAACAACAACCGGATGGACTGTCACAGGGGGGGGGGGGGGACACTGGCAAGTCCGGTCGTTTGTTGGGGCAGGTTGGGGGTGGGGGGGGCAGATGGGGGGGTTGATGCAGAACTGCCGCCGGCAGGGCCCTTCCTGTCGTTGCAGGCTGCGTGCCGTGGGGTGCACAGCACGCGGTCCTGCACGGCACACCCCCTGCCCACGGAGGCCTGTGCCGCCCCGTCCTCAGGCTCAAGCACGACGTGGCGTACACACGGAACCTGCGGGACGAGATGAAGCGCGGCATCGAGACGCGGGCCCTGCAGTTTGCCGGCGACGCGGAGGACCTGAAGAGGAGCATGGGCGAGAACCAGACGAGGTCCTGCGGTGCCGTGCTTTGCTGCATGAGGCCTCCGCGCCCTCCCTTCGCTTGCCCTGTGCCTCGGAACGACTATGCGCTTGTGGGTGCTCATTCGCCGGCCGCCCCATGTGACCGGGACCTGCCGGGCCCTTGCACGGCCCCCGCCGGGTCCGCCTCCCGCTGCTGTGTGCTGGCGCCCTGCCTCTTGGGGGGGGGGGCGCAGCGATGGGGCCTCCTGCCCGCACCCTCCCCATCCGCCGCCTCCCTCCCCTTCTCTCGGTCCGTCCCGCGCTGACGCTTGCAGACAAAGTGAACTCTGGATCATCGTCTCCGACGCCCTCCGAGAACTGGACCACCTCAACAAACAGACAGGCAAAGAGCTGGAGGCGTGGCTCTACAAAGAGCAGGTCCTGCTCTTAGTCCGCCCCCCGTCTGTGCTTCGGCCACCGCATCGCGACTGTGGGGCTGTGTGCGGCACTCCTCCTTCCGCACCCCCCAGGCAACAGATCTCATCTTTTGTGGGGGGGGGGTCACCCCTACCGGCCGAGGGTCAGAGTTGTTTGGGGCCCGGTGCACTACCGGCAAGTCACGCATTGGTGAGCCAGCACCCATGGCCTTGTGTGACATTCACGTTGTGGGTTGTGGTGAGCACCTCCCGGCCTGGGGTCTTCGTGATGACCGCATTCCGGGCACTGATCAGGCCGTCAGGGGAGGACGCCATGGGCAGAAGTTGCATTCTGGATTCCCCCCCAGGGGCAGGGGGATGCCTGCGGCAGTACGGATGCCCACAGTAGTGCGGATGCCCGCGGCAGTGCGGATGCCTGCTGGTCATAGCAGAAGGTTCAAGGGCGAGAGGCCAATAGACGCCGCCACAGGCCAACAGAGCCAACCACCAAGGCCTTGTGCCAACCCCCCCCCCCCCCTCACAAACAGCGATGGACATGCCATGTGCCGTGGAGTGTGGCACATCTGTGTTGCCACCGCACGGCGCCGGGGAGACATGAGTGGGGGCAGCCACCCCCACACGCAAACACGCATGCACCGGGATTGTGGAAACATGGCTTTGTGGGGGAGAAGGTCATGCATGACCTTGTCGAGTTGCATGGGCAGTAAAGCCCTGGCTGGAAGGCAATGTTGCAGACTGCGGACAGAAAGCATGCCTCCCTGAGTTCTGTCACTGTGTGCGCAGTGGCAATATGCTCACTCAAGGCGCCTGTTGCTGCCAAGGGACCCCTGCTTCGGTGTTGGTGCGGACGAGACATGGATTACGTGAACATGACCCAAAGCGCGCCGTAACCTTCAAGATAGGGACACGTGGAACAATAGGAACGTGTGCACGTGTTCGGCCGTGGTTGCACCAGCAGCGCCGCCGCCGGCCTCCCGCTGGCACGGGCACGCGCGCGCGCGTAGGTGCGTGGGCGGCACACCGCAGCGGCGCCGTCCATCGCCAATCCCACATCGCACCCGCGCGGCACCGACCCAGGACTTGGCAGGGGGCGTTCGCATTCGCCCCCGCATGCCGCTGGGCGCTCTGGGGTGGGGAGACGGAGTTGACGGTCCGGACGCGGAGGGACGGGCGAGGGGGCGGAGGTACAGCGATGCGGATGCACATGCCCCCTCACATTTTAGGGGCTGGCATGCGTTATCGGAGGCAGGGGGGGCGTTTGCCTTCAAAGGGGATGGTCAGTCTGCAGTGGGTTAGGCTGGTGGTCACAGGGCCCGTCGCAGGCCCGGTCCGAGGTCAATGCCGTGCAGCACGCCCCCCCCCTCAGCGCCGGGCGCTGCCGAGCGCAGGCCCCGATGGCCGGGCGGCGGCGCGGGGGAGGGGGGCAGCATTCCTTCCCGAAGACCCCGTTGGACCGAATGACGCCCACCAAAGGGGCCGGGAATGTGGACTGTTTTGCAGCGTCTGGACAGGGGAATACGCGTGTCACGGTCCTTATCGGACGGTGGCCGACTTCACCCGCTTCGATGCCCTCATCGTTCGTCTGCCGATGCCGCGTCGTTGCGGGACCTTTTTGTTGATTGGGAGGGCAGTGTTCCCGCAGGAAGTCCGCACCGGCACGCCCGACCCGACCTGACGTGGTCCGGTCCTGGTCCACCGCTGCACCCCCGTTTCCGTCGCAGGACATGATGAAGGAGCAGGTGTGGGCCAAGCTCGGCGTGGAGGTCCTCAGCCAGCACCTCCACCGGCTGGTGACCACCCAGAACGCCGCCGTCGGGTGTCAGGTGTGCCGCCGCGGCCCAGGTCTGCGGGGCAGGCGTACGGTAGGACGCCAGACCCCCAGACGACCCCCCCCCCCCCAAAAGACCAAAGGGACCATCGTGGGAGGCAACGAAATTGGGGTGACTCTTGTTGGGCCAATTTTGGTCCACAAACTTTTGGTTCCCAGACCCCCCCCCCCTCCTCTGCTAATGTGAGCCTGTCTGCGTGTCAGGGCCTGCCAGGGGGCAGGGCGGCCCTGAGGGACGCTTGGGATGTGACGCTTGCCAGACCTCGTGCGGGGGGGCTGACTGACGGCGCCGGGGGGGGGGGGGGGGCTGATCAGCGCTCCACGCGCCGGGCCTATCCCTGACGGGCATGCGTCTGTGCACGGCGGGGGTGGTGGTGGGTTGCACGCAGGCTGTGGCTTGGTGTGGCAGACCCCCGGGGGGGGGGGGGGGGGGGGCCAAAGAAACAGTTTGTGCACCTAAAATGGGCCTCAAGTTTCCAACCTCTTTCGTAAATGTCGTTCTTCCCCTGAGGACAAGTTTTCTGATGTGGTCGGGTGGGAGCGGGAGCTGCCGCTGGGTAGCCCCCCCCCCCCCCCGCCCCTGGCCTGGGGGCGCACTAAGCAATAGCCTGGTTGCATGGGTGCGTCGAGTGGGTCTGAACCAATCCTCCTCTGCGTGCGCCCCAATTGCGTCCCATCTGCCACCCCTGCGTATCAAGGTCCTATGTAAGAGGAGGCGAAGGCGTCACAGGCAACGGCAGAGGCAGGGACGCAGAGGCAGGGACAGGGGTGGTGGCACTTCACAGCGCAAGCCAGAGGCGGACAGGGAGCGGAAAGGGTGAGGGTAGGAGAAAGGGCCTGGTGTGAAAGATGTCGAATCCCCCGGCCTGAGATGTGCTTGGATGCTGTCCAGAATTAATTCTTTGGCCCAAGTCTGCCAAGCCAATGAGGGTTCCCACAGCCTTTTCCTTTTCCAGTTCCGGCTCTCCAGCCGAAGGGCAAGGACATTGGGCCCGGCAGGTTTTGGACCCAAAATTGGACTCCTTTCATCAGTGGTTTGGTTCTACTTTCTCATTCCTATTTCATCGACCTTATACACCCTTCCCCCCCTATTTTTGTTACTACTTTTGCCTTTTTTGGGCCTCTTGCCCCCACAAATGGTGCATTTTTTGTCCGTCCTCAATGGAATGGGCCATGTATGAACTTTGAGTCGTCCTCGCTTTGGGCACTCCTGAGACGGCAAGGAGAATGCTTTTTGCGCGCCGCAGGGTTTGAGAAACTTGTTATATTGCAGACTGTTTGGGAAACAAACCAAATAACCGAGAAATAGCACACGTTGATCTTTTGACACCATCGCTCCATCAACGTGAAGACTATGGCCCCGGCTCAACGTGTAAAGCGTGGTAGGGAAGTCTCACCCTTCTACTGTGGTTAAGGAGGAGGGGCGTTACTCCCTCGGTTGGGGACAAAATCAGAAATGGCCCACATGTGGGCCTAGTGGCTACCTAACCCCTTCCCTGGGTTGACACCCCGTAACATAACCCATGCCTTCTCGAGGTCCCCATGGTAGGGAGAGATCAATATGACTACATAAAAGGGCCATACTATATGGTAAAACCGGGCACCATGCCCCCCGGGCAGCACAACAAGGTGGAATGTAAAAAGTTCCGCAAATTAGGCAGGTCTCCCAAACTGCGCGCCGCAGAAAAAGCCTTCTCAAGGGTTAGGTAGCATGGGGGGGGTTGCCAACCAGGACGTGACCCCCCTCTATGGACCCCAAAATGGTTCTACGGAACAATGGGGTTTGTGGGCTTCGGAGGTTATCTGCTAAACTCACCTAAACGAAACCTATGGCGGTGTATAAGAGTGCTTTGAGCGCCACATGGGGTAAGACGAGGTGCTACACAAATGTTGTTTGTTGCTCATTAAAGATCCCGCCCTCGAGCTCAGCCCCGGCTCGATGTGGCGGTGCCGTAGCCTCTCCTGTGTAGAGAGCAATGGTGTCAACAGATCAACGTGCACGGAACTTTGTTTTTCCGGTGTATATTTCCTGGACAGTGTACACTGAAGGTGATTCCCCTTACCCTACGGCACCTGCGGTGTGCCCGCGGCACATCCGCGGTGCACCTGCGGTGCGCGGTGAGTGCTCCCTGCAGCAACTGAACTGCTAGTCGCAAGCATGTGCAAATGAACCATGTTCCACAACACCCAAGCAGTTCTAAAAACTCGCGAAGTCCTTCACTCTCTCAACCCTCCGCCTCTAATTCGCCGGAAAAAAGCCCCGCCCCTCAAAACACGCCTAAAAACCAAAAAAGGAAAAGATACCGCTCCTCCACACTCACCAATCTTCTCACAAAAGACCACACCTTTATTTTCCTCTCCACCACCACCCAAACCCACAATGGAAGCACACTCCCCATCCACCGCATCCACCTACTCCCCACCTTCTCACCTACCCACTCCTCGCTTCCTTGGGACAGCTCTTCCCTCACCATTTTGGCCGAGTCCTTGGCCATTTGCACAAGTTGCATTGTAGTCCCTCAGCATTGCGGTGTGTGACCTCGTAAGTGCACGGTACACAAACTTGAACAAGCAACAAATGAATTTTCTATTCCATTCTTTGGTGTTCATACGCATGCCCTCTTTGCGGGTGGGTAGGGCCTGTGCGGCAGGGGTTATGTAGCCACCTTGCCCACTTGTGGGCCATTTGTGATTTGGCCCCCCGCTCTGAAGCGGTGGGGACCCCTTAGGTGGCAGGGGTTGTGTAGCCACCTTGCCCACTTGTGGGCCACCTCTGATTCTGCCCCCCGCTGTGACGCGGTCGGGACCCCTTAGGCGGCAGGGGTCATGTAGCCACCTTGCCCACTCGTGGGCCACCTCTGATTTTGCCCCCCGCTCTGAAGCGGTGGGGACCCCTTAGTCGGCAGGGGTTATGTAGCCACCTTGCCCACTTGTGGGCCACGTCTGATCTTGCCCCCCGCTCTGAGGCGGTGGGGACACCCCAGGCGGCAAGGGTTATGTAGCCACCTTGCCCACTTATGCGCCACTTCTGATTTATCCCCCCGCTCTGACGCCGTGGGGACACCCCAGGCGGCAGGGGTCATGTAGCCACCTTGCCCACTCGTTGGCCACTTCTGATTTTGCCCCTCGCTCTGAAGCGGTGGGAACCCACTAGGCGGCAGGGGTTATGTAGCCACCTTGCCCACTTGTGGGCCACTTCTGATTTGTCCCCCCGCCCTGAAGCTGTGGAGGCCCCCCAGGTGGCAGAGGTTATGTAGCCACCTTGCCCACTTGTGGGCCACTGCTGATTTATCCCCCCGCTCTGGTGCGGTGGGGACCCCTTAGGTGGCAGGGGTTATGTAGTCACCCATTTTGGTTAGGCCAATACTAAGATAAAAATGCAAGAGTGCTTAGAGCCCCTCTAATACAACTAACGTATACCCTAAAGCATTGGAAAAGCACTTTTTCTTACTCCCCCCTTGTGCTGTGGTGGCCACCACTGTCGCATTTTCAGGAAAAAGGGATTTTTTCTTGGCCTTTCCTTGGTTTCCACATCTACTTTAACATACCTATAGCTTCCCTAACACTGGAAAAGAGCACTTTACCATGGCCAGCGACTCTTGCTGCATTGTAAATGACAATTTCCAACAGAAGGCTCAGCGCTCTTGGCGCTGCAGGGGTTCCTGTGGCTTGGTGGGGTTAGAATAGGGCATGCCAAGACCATATGCATTTGCATCCTGCAGCGTAACACAACCCAACGCCAGACTCTCATAGGACGCTCGACCCAAGTCTCATGGAACCTGATGGAGACACCTGTCCTGGTCCTGGGGCGAGGGTGTGCTGATTTAATTAGAATTGCCCCTTGGAGGGGTCTTGATTCTGGTTCAGTCTCCTGCTGCTGCTTTTCGGCCCGAACAGCGGCCTACTCAACGAGGCTTTGCGAGGAGGTCTGTACAACAGAGGAATGGGAGGATGAGGGACGAATCCACGCAAACGCGAAGCGACAACACCGAAATCCGTCAAATGATGGCCTAGAATTTTTCTGAAGGCACACACCTGGACAGAATCCATTTGTGCATCAGATGCACATTTTTATAAAATTTGTAGTCATCTCTTGATTTTTTAAATCAAGAAATTCTTACGCAGAAAAAGGCGGCGCGCAGGAGCGGCTCCTAGCGAAGCGCCGGAAAATAAAGAATTAATAAGATTATAAACGTATGTTACGCATAATGAAGAAAATGACGAAACACACATAAATAGACAAACATAAAGATTACACCCACATTGACAGTAAGAATTCAAGATTCAAGATTTCAAAAATCAACAGAAGGACTCCAATGAATCAGGTATAAACCACAGGTGTGCTCGTCTCGTATGCAGCATGCACATTGCTCGTCTCGTGTCTCCGTGAATGTGCCTTGTAGCAGCGCTAACAAACGATAGAGGGATAGATTAGAAAGATTGCAGATGATTAGAGGTAAGTCCAGGGTGATTAGACATACACACATATGCATAGCGTAGTTTTTCGCTTGTGTCTCGCTTTTCCCTCACCTTGCTTCACTCTCCAGCGGTGAGTAAGGTAGGTAAGCCCACGTGGGGCCACCCCCTGGTGGAGTTCGTGATTGTGGGTAAGATTAGGAAGATTGCCACAGGTTGAGCGTCAACTCGTGCATGCTCGTGCATTCACACACGCATTAAAGGGTAGGCCACGCGAACTGTGCACGGCAAACCTTGTTTAGGTTACCCAGGGGCTCCACCCCACATTCTATAAGAGAACGGGTGGAGTTCCTTAAGCTTGCTTGCTTGATAGGGGCGTTTGTGGACAGCGTATTATAGGGCCATCTGAGAAGCGTATAATACGTGGAGATGGTCTTGGTTCCTCCGCTGCAAACGCTCCTTCATCCGCCTTTGCTCTTCAGGTGGAAAGGTCAGGGTGAACTGGTGCAGTCCCAAGCCGTGCTAAAATATGCGGCGCTGATAACACACAAACAACAAGCTGCGACTCAGTCAGGAGTGGCAAGCGCAGCCCGACACCTTCAACATCCACGCTGTGCATGCTACAAGAGCACCTCTTCCCTCCAAGCCCTAGCAGGGAAACGCGTTGTGGCGTCCCTGTTAGGCCACAGACGCTTAGTAGCTCTGTGTTTTCTTGCAATTTCACACGTGAGCCGCTAGGGCTCTTGTCTTCATCTTCAACGCCACCCAGTAGAGTGTGCGTGTAGGAGTGGTAGTCCTGAGTGGGGGCTTGAGCCAGTTGCAGTAGTGCTCGCCCACCAGGATGGTGACTGTAGGGGGTGTAGGACCTGTAGTGCGTGTGTCACTGTCCCACCCTTTTCCTGCAATTTTAGCGGTGCTGGTGGGCAGTGGCAGTGGTTAGGCTAGATTTTGGCCATCGTAGCAAATAGGCGTTTTCAAGCC
Organism: Eutreptiella sp. 'Long Island Sound 2002'; assembly: GCA_964036045.1. Lineage (NCBI taxonomy): Eukaryota > Euglenozoa > Euglenophyceae > Eutreptiales > Eutreptiaceae > Eutreptiella > Eutreptiella sp. 'Long Island Sound 2002'. Next base: position 15,043,132 of record OZ038402.1, on the reverse strand, counting down.
TTCATAGCTTTTGGCCACCCCTCCCTGTAGTAGACAGATAGGTAGGGAAAACAATATCTGGATTAGTACGCTGGGTATTCCCCCAAGGTTTTGCGCCAGCACAGAAATTGGGCGCTTAGGGGAGGCAAGACCCGGGGCGTACCCCGTGGCATCGGTAAGACAACCCTCCAGGTTTAGCAAGCGTGCAGAGTTGGGTACTAGGACACCACTTCTGCGGCTTGCTCTCAGGACCTTAGGAATAGCACACTCACACATACGCTTAGGCAGGTAAGGGTAAGGTTCAGTCCCTAGCTTTAGTCTTGGAGGCAAGCGTCTCAGCGAGCCTCAGCAACTCACCAAGGTTGTTCTGGTGTAAGTGGCAGCAGCTCAGAGCTAGGATTTGGCAATAAGGCAGTAGGATCGGCCTGACGATTCGGCAATATTTAATAGCCAAGAAGTGTTGAGTAACACCGATTTACGTTGTAGAATTACGAATTATGATCTGTGAAGTGTGCAGTTATTTTTGGTTATCCCTCTGAATTACAATGATCTCTGCACAGGGTCCTTGGGAACAACGATTTAATGACCGTTCAACGCTTTTGGTGATTGTGCTGCTGCATGGGGTGAGATCCTGTTGGAGTCCATTACATCTCTGCATTTTGGGTATCTTGGCATTTCCGAAACATCTTGCATTTTGGAGATAGTTGCAATAAAGGATATTTGAGCCTTGAAGACCCATAGCATGGTAGCATCGTCTAGTTCATCCCATGCGACAATGGCTTTACAACTCGGTAGTATTCCATGTCAACAAGTAGCACGTCTACATGATCCGCCGTGTTCACCGGTTCGTGAATTTTTCGCCGGCGAGCATCCTCAACTTGAGGGCATGGACCTTGACATTCAAGCCGACCGGCGAGTACACATTGAACGTGAACGGTGGGTCGATTCCGCGGGGTTACCTCATGAATTTGTGTCGTTCACATCCGAACCTGCGGCACAACTTGCTCAATTTCAACACTTAGTTCATGAAGTTCAATTGCAAGGTCACATTAATTCGGTTTTACACGGCGGTATTCAAAACATTTATGGGAACTTGGAGACCATCACACGAGGATTGCATGATGCATATCAAGATGACTTGGCTACTCGTCACAATTTGAATATCTTGAGCTCTAATTTTAATGACCATGTCCGTGGTTTTGATGAAGTGTTGCGCCCATACCTTGCGGGCTTGGAACATTCAATACAATCTCGCGTTCATTTTGACGACTATAATGCTCGCATTGCTTCCGTTGAGTCACGCTTGGGTCATTTTGCTTTAGTTGATCGCCAAATTTCATGGGTTCGCCGTCATATTTATGGGATGCTTGGGGATGATCCTCCACCGTCCACGCCGTTAATTAATGACGCGAATTTTGTTCCTCTTACTCGTTCGCTTACCAACCGTCTTGATGCGTTGGAGATTGGTTCTTCACAACTTCGTGCATCCCAATCTCTAATGGATGAGTCCTTGGAGTTGCGGTTAAACGAGTTGCGGCTCGAGTTTAGGGAACAAATTGCATCGGTGCGCACCCAAATTTCTTCCCATCTTCCCACACCCGCTTCGTGCCCAACGGGTGATTCTAATGAGTGGCGTACATGCTTCGAGCAATTTCGTTCACAACTTCTTGGTGACTATGAGTCTTTGAAACAACATGTGAATCAAGGCAAGAGGACACACGTCTCTTCGGTGTGTCCCGACACTTGTTCATGTTTTGCGGTCATTAGTGCTCTGCGAGAGCAAGTTTCGGATGTAAAGGTAGAAGTCACCAAGCTCCAAGAGGCGTCACGTCATGGGAGTGCCCATGCATGTTCGTGCTCGTGTGATGCGCGCGTTCGTGAACTCTCTGATCGCCTCTCTCAGGGAGATGAGGCATTAAAGAAGTTACAATTGGGGCTTTCCTCTTTGCGGTCGACGCGCACACCTTCGGGTGTGTGTGTTTCATGTTCGGATACTTGTGCATGTTATGTGGCTCTTGCTACACGTTTTGATGAATGCACACGCAAAATAGATACTCAAACTACGGATTATGTAGCTTTTAAGGCTTCGGTGTTGCAAAAAGTAGCCGCTTTGGAGGCTTTGGAGTCTTCTCCATCGAGGAGTGGTGCATCTTTTGATGCACGTTTGATGTGTGATCGTCTCTCGGCGTTGCAAACTATTGTGGACGAAGTAGGCACACGCTTATCCGATACTCAGGATGCGGACCATTTGCAAGAGCGAGTGGCTGCACTTGAGATTGCGATGAGCGAATGGGATGTCCACAATGGGAGCAATGCCGATTTGGAGTGTGCATCGCAGGTTTTTCCCACACTCATGGGCTCTTCATCGCATGCTCACGTGTTTCATCGTGATTGTGGGTTGAACAAGGAGCGCCTTCGCTCCCATTCTGTTGATTCTAAGTTGCGGGCGTTTGAACCGAAGGAGCGCGCTTCTTCACGGCGCTCCCGCTCTCAACCGGTCCGCTTTGGCGGTAATGTGCAAGCATTACATTCAACAGGGTGTAAGGATGATTTTGATTGGGGAGATGGGACATTGAGGGCCCCTAAGGCTAGCTTGCTTCCCATGGCGTTCTCCTCGTCTGACGGAGGGGTTCGCCTGCAAACTTTGAATGTGCAAGCCCCTTCTATCTTTGGAGGACACGGTGGGCAAGGGGATTTTGAAGATGTGCCCCCTTTGCTACCTATGTACGAGGATGAGGAGGAGAGCCTCCATGAGATTTCTTTGGCGGGTGTGGGTATCTCTGCAGATTTTCCGGAGGTTGAGGATTTTTTTGGTGCGGTGCCGGAAGCCCGCCATGACTACGACCCTAAGCTTCACACCAAAGGACCCGATAAGGCGAAGCTTAGGCGAGTTTTCGGTAGAACGGGTAATGAACGACCCGACATGGAGGCACTGGATGACGACACTAGGCGAGAAGTCACGAAAATATTGAAGTGCCCAAAGTGGAGTGGAGATTACAATCATTGGGTTGCTTTTGAACTGCAATGGCGCAATTTTCATAATTATTGGTATCGGCGGTGTGGCGCGGATATAATGGCGAAAATATTGCTCACTACATTGCCCGAGGCTAAAAGGGCTTTGTACACCCAACTACACATGTCACTAGGGTGGACTTACCAGAAAATTTGGCTTGATTTGGCGGGCCGTGGGCGGGGGTTGCAGTCCCGAAAAGTGCTGCGTAAGCAGTGGGAAGCCAGTACCCCCCCGAAGGAGAAATCATTGGCTGCTTATGGCCTTTGGGTTCTCCAATGGTGCTTGCTGGCCCAGAAGGCCGCACCGGTTACGGCGCTGCAGGCTAAGGATGCGTACATTGAAGCCCTCCACAGACATGGTGGTTATGAGGCTGAGCTAGATGAGATATATAAATATGAACGTGTTCATCACGTTGAGCTCAGTCATGAGGGTGCGCATGAGCTGGTGGTGTACGAAATGGGTTGGCGTGAGGACAGAGATGCGGTCAAGCGTGCTGAAGAGGCCTCGCTCCGCGTGTTGCGTGGGCAAGGTCAGAAATTTCAGGGTGCGTGCAATTATTGTGGCATCAAAGGTCACAAGGAGGGTGAGTGCCGCAAGAAGAAAGAAGATGTTGCGGCAGGAACCCCAAACAAGAGACGTGTCCGACCCTCTGGTGGGCGAACTGGGGGGGGGGCAGGACGCGACAGGCAAAATGGCGATACAAATCGGAAGCTGGGAGATAACGTCGATCAGCAGGGTAAAGGCGCGTCCCTGTTGACAAATGCTCAGCGTCAGGTGGAGCAGTGGCGTAAGGAAGGAGCCTGTGTTCGCTGTGGCTCCAAAGACCATTGGGCCAATGACTGCCCGAAGAGTAAGGGCAAGGGCAAAGGCAAGGGTGGAGATGGAAAAGGCAGGGGCCGGGGCGGTGACCGAAACAGGAATCGTAGACATCGCCAGGTAAAAGAGGAAGAGCCTGCCCAGGGGAATGCAGATCCCAACCCGTCTCCAGATGCGACTCCTGAACCTTCAGGTGGTTCGCCTTAGAGAGGTCGGAGACACAGGAAAAAGCGAACACGAGGTCCGATGAGAGTGAGTCGAAAGACGGGAGCCCCTGCTCCGCCTACCACTGTGGGTGTGTCCTCCTCCCTCCAGTCAGAACCTGTGCCTACTGCTCCGGTGGCCTTGTCTCCTGCAATGGTGCCGCCGGGGCGTTCTGAATTACCTTTTACTGAAGAATTGAGATTGCCAGTCACGGTGAGTCTCAGGGCTATTTCTAGCTCCCCTGAGCGCATGCCCTTTGAGCCTCAGCGCACTGTGCGGCGGCAGAAAGTTGAGCGGGTGCGTCGGCGTCGCGCTGAATTGCCGGAAGACGCAAAAACAGAACTTCTGGTTGCAGCCAGTGTGAAGTATCGTGACTGCCAGGCCTGTGATCGACAGGCTCCCATGTTAGTGGATTTAGGTTCCATGTGTTTTGCCATTGCTCCCCGATCTTTTTTTCCGAAGGGGACATTGGTGCCTGCCACTCGTCCGCTGCGAATTTCTGCAGTGAATGGAACGCGGTTGGAGGGTGGTACCCAGGGTGCTGTGGTTGACCTGGGGATCGCAATCGAGGGTTGCGATGGCGGTGTTGTGGAGGTGGTCTGTGAGGGTGCGTTCGTGTACATGACCGAGGTACAGGAACAGCTAATTGTAGGCTATCCTTTCTGCAAGGCCTATGGCCTTATTGTGGACCCTGTCCGCGATTGTCTTATGGACGCTCTCTGTGCGTCTGAGTGTGGTTGTCCGGCACAGGTCAGGACATTGCTACAGGTGTCTGGCGCTGGTTCAGCACCACAGAGCTCCAGTGGGTCTGTGAGTGTTGTACACTCTGGTGGTCGTCAGCGGCGCACAAAGAATTACTGTCGCCGCCTGATTGACCTTGCTTCTGATTCTGATAGCGAAGGGGAAACCGCTTCTGGTGTGCCACGCATGGCCGGGGCACCAGAGTTGATTCTTTCCTTCTCTCGTTTGATGCCAGCAGTCACTGCGGTCACAGCCGCTTCGTTGGCTGCATCTCTCATTTCTGTGGTTAGCATGATCCCTACCCTATCCTCCCTGTCTTCTCCTGCCTCTCAGGATTCATCATGTGCGATGCCGTGCAATGCTGAGATACCGACTTCGTCAGAGCAACAGTGCCATAATTCTGACAGGTTGTGTACTTGTGCTAAGGACTGCTTCTGTGTTAAAGAGTGTATGGCAAGGCGTATCAGACCCACTTGGCGTATTCCCTTGGCGCCTGGACGCACCAATTCATTTGAGTTTATCAACCACGCTGACGAGGGCCATTGCTGCCCCTGTAAATTGCCATACGAGGACACTGATTCGGAGCAGGGCATCAGCGATGCAAACTCTGAGGAGGATACCCCGACACCGGCAGTGCGAACCCTTCGGGAGGCGGAGCTACCTCCTGATAGTTTTGCTGGTGACTGGGGTCGTTTCAAGCAACATACTGGGGTCTGGGATTCACAAGCAAAGGATGGGGAGTGGCGCCGCTCAGAGGGGCCCCCCCAGGTACACACTTCAGCAGCCCCCGTATGTTCGTGTGTGGTGGATGAAGTCTGCCAGCGGTGTATATCTGTGGAATCTGAATCTGAATTGACTTCCGACCCCCTGTTGGAGGCAGGGCTATGTCCCACGCCTTTATTCTCACGCCGGATTCGTCAGCAGTATGATAAGACTTTTCGCAAGGTTATGGCTTTTCCTCGGCATGAGCGAAAGGCCTGGATGTCTCAACGTGTTCGTCAGTCAGCTAAGTCTGTATATAACAGGGGCAAGCAGATCCTTTTGCCCAAGGTGCGCGATGCTGTCCTGAAGTGGGCAGGTCTGCAGCATCAGCCTTTTGTTGACGCCTTCTCGTCCAGAAGGTCCCGCCTATTTCATAGCTACTGGGATGCTGAAGACAACGCCTTGCAGCAAAACTGGTCCTATGATCCTAGTTCCAAACGGAATGACAAAATGCTGTGGCTGCACCCTCCCCAGCACCTGCTTTCTGAGGTCGTGCAGAAAATTCTGCTTGATGAGGCCTGCGGCATTTTGGTTGTTCCAGTGCAAAAACAGTTTTCGTGGTTTTGGAGTTTGGGGGAAGCAGCACTGGACTGGTGGGACCTGGACCCCTCCGTTTCTATTTACAAAAATGAGGAAGGGGTTGTCTATAAGCAGCCCAACTGGACCACTCGGGTTGTTTTGTTTGACGCGCAGGGTTCGGCATCCCGGGCTTCAGGGGGCAGGACTTGGGGAGACGTGGATGAGGTGAAGGGTTACTGTGATCCGGATAATAGGGAATGGGAGGACGAGGATCAGCCTGTTCGGCTGGACAATTCGCCCTCTACACATTACCCGCTTTCTGACGATCAGTATGAAGCTGATGATGAGCGTGCGGGGCGGCGGTCTCGCTGTGTGACCTGCCCTGCGCCTTTTTCTGTGCGTGAAGCACGGCTGCGCATGTTGTCTGAGGGGTCACCACAATACAGGGCGCTGCAAGAGAGAAGTGTTCGTTCGGTGGTCGAGGGTGACAATGCCGACCCTCGATGTCAGCCCATTCGTGTCCGGTTACAAGAGGAATTTTCGAAAGTTTTTACTTTTCCTGATGATATACGCACAGTGAATCCCAGTACACGGGGTAAGTATGGGGTGGCCTCTATTTCACTGAAATCTGGGGCTAAGCCTCAGCGGATCACACCATATCGGGCGGTGGGGCTACGTGATGCGGCCTTTCGTGAGCTCATCACCAAATTTTCACAACGGGGTATGCTGGAGCCCTCCAGCTCAGTTTGGGCAGCCAGAGCTTTTTGTGTGCCCAAACCGGGAGGCAAGTGGCGGCTAGTCATCGACTACCGCTACTTAAATTCACAAATTGATGACGAGCAGTTTCCACTGCCCGTCATCGATGATATGTTTTTGAAGCAGTCCAAAAATGCCATTTGGTCCATCTTCGATTTAGAAGATGGTTTTCACCAGATGCATTTGGACGAGGCCTCCCGCCCCCTGACTGCTTTTGTCACCCCATGGGGCCTGTTCCAGTGGACAGTGCTCCCCATGGGGCTGAAGACGGCCCCCCAAATGTATCAGCGTATGGTCTCTGATTGCCTTAGTTCTTTGGGCCTAGAGCCATACATTGATGATTTATTATTGGGCACCCCTGATACTGAGGATAATCCTGATTTGGACGCACTTGTTACTGATTCCTGCCTTCGGCAGCATGAGTCTGAGCTGCGCAGATTTCTGCAGCGTATGGATGACTGTGATTTGACCATTAAGCCGTCCAAGATGCTGCTTTTTGTGCAGCGGGTGCGTTTTTGTGGTCAAATTCTGTGCAGGGGTCGGAGATGTCCTGATCCTGAAAAGACTGCATCGGTTCAGCGATGGCGTTGGCAGGACATCCACACGCCGACCCAGCTTAAGGCATTTTTAGGATTTGCACAGTGGTATGCACTTTATATAGACAGGTTCGCGGACCTGGCTGCACCTTTGACGGATGCACTCCGTGGCCTGGACTTAACAAAAAAAGGCAAGAGTAAGTCGGCGCATCCACCACTTTCTGCGAGGGCCAAGAGGGAGTTACAGGACAGACTGAGGCAGCAACATCCTGGTTTGTCTGCTGCCCAGAGAGAGCGTTTGCTGCGTCAACATGTGTGCCAGCGGGAGAACCGCATCCATTGGAGTGACCACATGGTTCGATGCTTCGAGCAACTGAAAAAAAGTCTCTGTCAGGATGCTGTGTTACACTTGCCGGATACCACCAGGCAGTTCTGGATCCGGTGCGATTCCTCCGAGTATGCAGTGGGGGGGGTATTGGAGCAGAAGGGCTGCTCCTGTGCTGAAGCTGATTGCAGTTGCCCGTTACGCCCAGTCGCATTTTTTTCCCGCAAACTGCAAGGCACGCCTGGCAAGGGCCAAAGGGCCTGGCACATCCGCGACAAGGAAACCTACGCAATTGTGGCCACTCTCTTCAAATTTCGTAGTTGGCTGCAGTCAGCACAGGTCAATTTGCGTTATCCGGTCACAGTTTTGACCGACCACCGAAGCCTGGAAAGTTGGACCCGGGAGGACTTCGACACTGTGTCCGGTCCAATCGGGAGGCGAGGCCGGTGGCATCAATTTTTGGCCCGCTTCAAAATTGAAGTGGTGTACACAAAGGGGGAAAATCAGGAGGTTCCTGATGTTTTGTCGCGGTGGGCCTACCCCGCCATGCATTATGCGCCAGATGTGTCGCTGCATGGTTCTGAGCAGGACCAAAGGGGATGGGACAACGATGACCAGGAGGTGCGGCAGTGGGCAGATCAGCTAGCAGAGCTGCGCTCTGTGTGCGTTAATGTGCGCTCCATTTTTTCTGATTGGTGCGCCAAGCAGCCTTCCCTGCAAGGCTGCCCTGATTCGTGGCGTCATGTCAGCGATTGTGTTTGCATGTCTCCTTGTTTGCAGGATTCAATCAGTGCTGTGGAGGAAGATGATGTACAGTTTTCACTTGCTGAACGCCGATTGAGACAGGTTTACAGCACTTCCTCACCCCTTTCCCGGTCTCTTAGGAATAAAAAGTTTAGGACAGTCAGGCGTAACATCCGTCAGCAGAACTGGTCTCCTGCAGCGATGGTGGCTGCCATGCAGTGTGCCCCTGGGGCCAATGTGGCTGAGGGCGCTGATGGTGTTTCAGATCTGACGTGGGCCAGTGTCCGTGCGAACACTGTCCCGCCTGATGTTTCAGTTTTGTTTGCTGATTGGGAGCCTGAGTATCGGCAAGATCCTGAGTGGCAAGGGATTTTGGCGTCCCTGCAACAGGATGACCCGCATCTCAGGGCTCCAGGGTGCTGCATATACCGTCCCAGTCCTGGGACTTTGCGTATTCGTAGGGACGGGAAGCATGTTGTCCCTCGGAGTCTGATTACCAAGGTTATTGCAGCATGCCATACGTATATACATGGGGGGGTGGATAAGACGTATCATATCTGCCGCCGCAAGTTCTCCTTTTCTGGGTTGACGGATCGCCAGCTCTGGTTGGAGGTTAAATCTTTCTGTGACTCCTGTGAGGTCTGTCAACAGACCAAGCCCAGAACGGGGATTCAACCGGGAGAGGTGGAGTTCTATCCTGTTCCAGATGAAATTTTCAGTAGCCTGGCAATCGATTTTGTCGATTTGCCTAAGACAAAGGTCAATGACGTGGTCTTCGACTACGCGATGGTGGTGGTCTGCAGGTTTACAGGCTACGTGCTGGCCATCCCCACTACCAAATTGGGGATGGACAGCAGGAAAGCAGCCACACTGTTTTTAGAAAGGGTTGTCTTTTTTATGGGATTACCCAAAGAGGTATTCAGTGATAATGCCTCTGTTATTAATTCTGATTTTTTGAATGACTTGTTCGATTTGAGCGGGATAGAACACCACACGAGTGTGGTTTACAAACCATCCACAAACGGCAGGGCGGAGGCCGCGGTCAAGAGTGTGGTCATGGCCCTCCGCAAATTTTTAAACCAGCGGCCACGTAGCTGGTACCATGCACTGCCGCTGGCACTGTGGGGGTTGAATGACCTCCCTGGGCTGGTGGCCCCCTATTCCCCCCACAGATTGGTTTTTGGGAGGGATCCTGTGGGATTTGGGGAGTGTCCGCCCATTGTCCCTGGCGAGGGGGCACAAGAGGCGCAGGATTTTTTTGATCGCCTGGCCTCTGAGCGCAAGCAGGTGCATGACCATCTGGTCAAGTTGCACCACGACGCTTCAGCCAAATTGACTGCCAAATTCAGGGACATACCCTTCCGGGAGGGGGATAGGGTGTGGGTTCGTGACCTGCCGCGCAAGGACCAGCCCAATTTCAACAAGTTGAAACGAATTTGGCAAGGTCCCTACGAAATTTTAAGGTGGATGGGGGGGGGCAGATATTTGGTACAGACCAACAGTGGACCCACAGGTCAGCAGGTGTTGCAGCGTGAGAGGCTGAAGTATTACAGGTCCCCTGATCCCAAAACCAAGGTGCCTCTCAGCTACTACTCTGACCGACAGCTTCCACCGAGTGATGACACTTATAATGTTGAGCAGGTTTTGGACCACAGGGGTTCTGGCCCCAAGAAAAATTATCGAAAGGTGGAGCTGTGTATAGCATGGATGGGACATCCTGATCGGACCTGGGAGGATATCAGGAAGTTTGTTGGTCGCAATAATGACAGGGTTGAGGATTACTGTCGCCGTCATGGCTTGATGAAATATTTGCAGTAATTATCCTGTGTTCTGTGTGTTAGGTTTGCTGTGCTGGTTCGAGTATATGCTTCGGCATACTCTATGACCCGTAACTTCTACACCAATTTGCTGAGTACAGAGGGCAGCGCGGCTCTGTCATGCCCTGTTGGGTCAGGGCTCAGTGATGGACACCGGCTGCGCCGGCACAGTGACCATTTGCCTGTTTCCCGATCTGTTTCAATTTTTTCTTGTGTGTTTGGACGGTCATTGATTGCTGAGTAGTCATTTCTTGCTGCTTTCCTTCTCAGGTTCTCGCCAAGCCGACAGCCAATCCACAGAGACAATCGTACGAGCTCAGTCTTTTCTGGGTGTCTTCTGCCATTAGTTGCTTTTAATTAATGGGCCTGTCACAACCACATGGTTTGCATGCAGGGCAGTGCTGGGTGGTGCTCTCTTTGAGAGCACACTGACTCCTCTTTCGCTGGGCTGCCACTGCAGTCCTGGATTTTTGGCCCGATCAACCAATTTTCAGACGCTCATCACTTCCACTGATGTGCTGAGAGTCTTGGGAGGGGAGTGTAAGTGGCAGCAGCTCAGAGCTAGGATTTGGCAATAAGGCAGTAGGATCGGCCTGACGATTCGGCAATATTTAATAGCCAAGAAGTGTTGAGTAACACCGATTTACGTTGTAGAATTACGAATTATGATCTGTGAAGTGTGCAGTTATTTTTGGTTATCCCTCTGAATTACAATGATCTCTGCACAGGGTCCTTTGGAACAATGATTTAATGACCGTTCAACGCTTTTGGTGATTGTGCTGCTGCATGGGGTGAGATCCTGTTGGAGTCCATTACATCTCTGCATTTTGGGTATCTTGGCATTTCCGAAACATCTTGCATTTTGGAGATAGTTGCAATAAAGGATATTTGAGCCTTGAAGTAGTCTACCAGAACTGAGTTTAGGCGTCCCTCAGGTGGAACAAACGCAGAGAAGGGGTCCCAGGTGGCCTCTTCGACTCCAAACCCTTCCCAGAGGGTGAGGAAGCGCCAACCCTGGCGATAGCGGTGGCGTAGGACAGACTTCACCAGGTAGAAGCCCTCCTTAGCCATCTCCTCGGCGTTCATGTCGGGGAGTTCCCCTTCAGCTTCCATAGGGCTGGCAGCCCCTTGTAGGTCTAGGGCGGCGATTTCCTCGTCGTTCAGCTCCCACTCTTCCCCACAGGGGTCTTCAAGATCATAGTAGCGCTTCAGGTGTTGAGCAGCGCACACCAGGGTCCCCCCTAGACGGGGAGAACACCGCACGGTTATACGGTGTCCATCCACAGATAGAATCTTGTAGGGCCCGAAGTATGGGTCATCGCTGGTAGAGCGTGGCAGGCGGGTAGTCAGCTGTGGTGCACCAGCACCCAATCCCCCTCTTGGTAGATGGCCGGTACTCGGTGCTTGTTCTTCTTGTTCCACTGACGCTCCCTCACTCTCTGGAGCATAGCCTTGGCCTTGTCCACCTTCGCTTGTTGCTCTTGGACCCACTCACCCACGGAAGAATGGGTGTCTTCTGGATAGGGGGCATGTAGGAACCACGCCGGGCGCCCTAGGAATAGCTCATGGGGCGAGTAGGCAGTAGCCGAACTCTCTTGGGAGTTCATCATCAAGGATATGATGGGGAGTAGTCTCACCCAGTCTCTGGTGCGTTCAGTTTTGCACCATATCCTTACATTCTCCTTGAGGACACGAATCTGTCGCTCACATAGGGGGTTGCTCGTGTGAGAGTAGGGAATCCCCGTAGACACCTGGACATTGAGGGATCTCAGGAACCTCTTGTACCAGCCGGTATCTGAGCGTACTCGTACGTCCTCATCGGGGTTGATCTCCTTGGGCGCCCCATAGACACAAAACCACTCCTCCAGGAGTATCTTGATAGTCTCCTCCACGGTAATGTGCTTGGTACATGAGAACACCCTGGTAAACCTGGTCAACCCACAGGTGACCACGAGGGCGAAGTCATAGCCTCCGAACTTCGGCATCTCCGTGTAGTCCACGTAGAGAACACTGTTAGCACAGTGAGGGATGGGCAGGGTCGAGTAGAGACCCCTGTCCCTGATATCCCCCGGTTTGCAGGACCTACACGGGCACTTGTCCACGATAGGCTGGAGGGTTTTCCGCAGTTGGTCGTCAGTCCACGTAGTGTGGAACCACTGCTTGAATAGCCTCAGGGTACGGTCAGCACCCACATGACCGCTGGACTCGTGGGTCCACTTAAGCCGCGCCGGGACTCTGTCCCTGGGTACCACGATGCGGTCCTCGTGCCAGAGGTAGCTCTTGTCCCTCTTCCACTGATCTTGGTTGACCAGGAGGGGTTCAAGGCGTTTCTCCAGGCGCCGGTAGATATCCCCAAACTCCTGTAGGTACTCCGATTGTTGGAGTCCATCCAGGGGGCGTATCATAGTCATCTTGAGGTCCAAGTGCAAGTCCATACGGCTGAACGCCTCCTTAGCCAGTGCTTCAGACCGGGCACCAATCAGGGCGTCGAAGTTGTTGCGGCTGATGTAGTCTGCACACTCGTTCTTCACTCCCTGGATATGGTGTACCGTCAGCCGTAGTTGACTGAGGTAGGTCCACCAGCGCCGTAGCTTGGCCTTCTTAGGTGGGGGACCCTTCTGGAAAGTGCGGACCGGCTCTTGGTCGCACAGCCAGACCACAGGGTTACTCCCCAACAGTCGTGCTTGTGAGGATAGCACCAGCATACCCGTGAGCAATTCCTGCTCATAGGTGGAGTAGTTCCCCCTGGCCTGGTTCCACTTCCAGTTCCAGTGGCTCAGAGGTACTAGGACCCACTTGTCGTCAGGGTAGCTGTGCTTGAGAGTTCCATCTCGGTTGAGACCTTCAGTCCCCCATTGGAAAATGGCCGAGTTGGACGCCTCCTTCTCTAGTGCTTGCCATTGGAACAACGTTCCACCACCGCCCACATTGCTGGCGTCGGTCACCAGGATAATCTCCCCTTGTGCCCTAGGCACGCCCAAGCACTTAGCGTTGGCCACCTTGTCTTTGAGCTCGTTAAACGCTTGTTGCTCTTGTGGGCCCCAACGCCAAGTAGTACTCTTCTTGATCAGGTCCGTCAGAATGGCGCTGGTGTAGGTGAAGTTTTTGATATGGCTGCGATAGAAGTTGCACGCCCCAATGAAACTGCGTACATCATGAAGTCCTTTCTTGGGGTCTTCGTGTCGTACCTTAGCGTCCATCAGGGGTTTGGCCTTAGAGGCCGCTGGGGTCCACCACCCATAGCCAACGTCAAACCCCAGGTACTGCATGGTCTCCTGCATGAACTCACACTTCTCCAGCTTGAGTCGTGTGTGGTTCTCTTGGCAGACCGCAAAGAACTCACCCAAGAGGATTAGGTGGTCCTCCTGGGTATTGGTCCCGAGGCATACATCGTCGATGTGTGCTTCCATCTGGGCCCCACGGGATATGAGTTCCTGCACCTTAGGTCTCCCTCGTAGGATGGAAAAAATCTTGTTCATCAGCTCTTGGAATAGAGCGGGTGCGTTGGCCACGCCAAACGGCATGACCTTCCACTTGAACACCCTCCCCTGAGGGGTGATGAAGGCTAGTAGCTCCTGAGCATTGGGCGTCAGGTCCACCTGCCAGAATCTGCTCCTCTTGTCCATCTTGGTCTTGTAGCAACAGGAGGCTATCTTCTCAAGGGTAGACTCCATATTAGGAATGGACCCTGAGTGGTTAAGCGTTTTCTTGTTCAGCTCTCCGTAGTCCACTACCAGCCGTTTGGCTGTAGACCCAGGTTTAGCCACCAGGAAACAGGGGCTGCAGTGTTGGGGGTAGTCCCCGTCCTTGTACTCCAGGACTAGGCCAGCGTCGATACATTCTTGTATCTGTCGCTCAATCTCGTCGGCCTGCTCTTTAGGAGCCGGATAGGGTCTCCTCCGGATCTTTTGACCCACGAACTTGGGTTTCAGCTTGAGGTCCATCTGTACCAGCTTGTCACATGAGGCTGGGGGTGGTAGTTCCCCGAACAGCTCCAGATAGGTCCTTATAAGCGTCTGCACCCGCGGGTCCAATAGCTTGATCTTGTCCTCCATGTCCTGGTCAGAGTGTAAGTTGCTTGCCCCCTGAGTAATAGACGTCGGGAGGTGATCCTCCACTGACTCTTCGCCCTTGGTAGTGTCCTTCAACCCTTGGTAGGCATAAAGTAGGTCTCGTTCAACCATCTCCGGTGGACGATGGCAACAGAGGCACCCTTGAGGGGGTTCACATACACATTCCTCCGAGAGGTCGTCCTCCTCTGGGGTCCTCACATGGGCACCCCACACGCTCTTCATGAGCTTAAGATCTACCTCCATTTGACAGGTGGTGATCTTCTGTTCCACGTCCTCCTTCAATTAGCATAAATCTCCCATACGTCGTTGCTTCAGTGGCCATGAGCTGCGGGTAGGCTTAGCGTAGCATAGCTTTCTCACCACCAACCTCCTCTTGGAGTCCACATACTCCCTTAGCGTGGATCCGGGATCCAGCTCTTCGTCCAAAGGGTCTTCCACCCTCATGGAGAGTAGGGGTTTCAGTGGGGCGACGTACTCGGCGTTCTCCACTTCCTCCACACAGGTCTGCACGAAGAACGCGTCGTGCTCAGTTTCGTCATCTGAGTGGATAGAGCTAGGGAGCTCGGATAGTCCACACTCAGAGACTCCATCAGGAACAGGTACATGGCAGGGAGAGTTGGGGGCGTTGGTGTTAGTCACGACGCGTTCATCCCCTCCGGCTATAGTCTCAATAGCATCTTGAGGTCGTAGTCGATCCTTCAAGTCACCCAAGGCGAGTCCATCGCTTTCTCCTCGTATAGCTTGGACCAGAGTCGAGTCCACGTCCTCCCGAGGGATGGAGGTAAGACCTCCGTCCACCACGCTGAGCATACTCCCCCATCCGGGTTTCCCAATAGGCGTCTTACGCCCCAGAGGCACGTAGATGGCCTCATCGGGTAACCGAACAGAGCTGATAGTCAGCCTGTCCAGGAGGGTTCGCCAGTACTCGTTGCCCCCATGGGCTCCCCAATCGGGGGAACAGAGGACCGTCCGGGAACGTTCCAAGGTCACCTTGGTCAAGACCTTCCCCAGTTCACTGAACCTGGGGTTCCCGTAGGCCATCCCGAAAGAGGGCCGGTAAAATTTGTAGCTGCAGTTCTTCCCCTTCCTGCAGTAAAGGTCCAGGACATGTTGCTTGTCGCTGGTGAACAACTCCACACTCAGGTCTTCTCTAGAGTAACCCAACTCGTTCAGACCTTGGTCTAGGACTTCACCCAATAGTTGATAGTCCTCAGTTTTGGAGGCCGCCATCATGTTCGAGGGATCCTCCTTCGATACCCTCAGGTAGCTCGAGGTGTGCTCCGACTGCTCCAGTGGCACGGACTCTCTGCCAGTGCCGTGGTCCACGTAGAGGAGGTAGGGCGAATAAGAAAAAGTCACTGCCATGTCTTTCTTGGAGGGCTTGATCCAGGCTAAGCCCCCCTTAAAACCCTTTGTTGATGCTAAGACAAACTTAAGTGTTTTTATCTCTCTTTTGTTGCCTAAAGTACACTTTCTCAAAGTAACTAGGGTTGTGACCCTAGCCCCCCCCCTGAAGTTCACCCCTACCACTCAACTGAGCGGAGGTACCTTCCTTCATGGAGGTCATACCAAAATAAATCAGGCATTTCATGCTTGTTGGCCTTGGAGGTTAAGCCTAAGTGGTCTCCCACCCCAAGACCCCTATACTCAATTGTTTCTACCACTTATTGTGGTCCTACTTTGTAACTGTTTCTGAATTCAGTTGCTTGGCCAAGTCATATTCTGTGTGGTCCTGACATCTATGCCCCTCAGTCCCAACCAGCACCATTTCACCGAAAAGAGTGCACATGAAGTGCCTATTGCAACCTCTGAGGCTAGAGTCTGACCAATTTTCATATAAAACCTTTTGTATTATCCATTTGTGATTGAATCTATGTGCATAAACTTGCTTTGTCTATCTGCAGAGAAAAGTTTATAGTGTTTTCAGCACTGTGTTTTTGCTTCTCCTGCTGCTTGTTGTTGCTGTAGGGTGTCCTGCTGCCTGTTTTGGATGATGAAAAGCTTTTGTTTGTTGAAATACAGTAAAGCCAACTCAATCCAGGATAGCCCAAGCCAATAGTATGCAAGGAGAAGGTAATTCAGGATCAAAGCATGAAGGGCTGCAGTGTAAACAGTGAAAGATGATTAGATATTCACAGAAACTGCAACTCAGGATACAAATGAATGCATATTCACAGAGATAGCTGAAATGTTTTGGGAAAAGAGTTAGAAAACTGCCTCAGGATCACTCTCTCTCCATAGTGCCATCTTAGGAGATGTGCACTCTTTGTTTTAGGTCCCATATGTGCTGAGGTGGCATGGTATGTGGCGATGAGGTCACTGCCATGTCACATGGGATCTTCCTACTTAGCTAGGCTGACCAGGAATTGAACCCAGGACCTCTCAAAAAGAGGTGCCTAGCCCCCTATGGTGCATACCACTAGGGCAGATAAGTATTCATGGATGACATAGATAAATTCATAGGCTCTACCTTAGGTATGTCAGTGCTCAGTCAACTCAGGAAAATATGTTTTACTTCTGATTGAAAGGGGATTAAGGGGTCCACTCCATATCCTGATTGGGTGTTTGGTTCCATAGGTCAAAATGTGTTCTCACCACTTTTGGCTGGACCAATACTAAGATAAAAATGCATGGATGCTCAGTGCATCTCTAATACAACTAGAGTATGTCCCAAAGCAATGGAAAAGCACTTTTTCTTACTCCCCCCTTGTGCTGTGGTGGCCACCACTGTCGCATTTCAGGAAAAAGGGAATTTTTCTTGGCCTTTCCTTGGTTTCCACATCTACTTTGAACTACCTACAGTCTCCCTCACACTGAAAAATGGGCGCTCACCATGGCTGGCGTCCTTTTGCTGCTCTGATTGTA
The DNA here is from genome assembly GCA_964036045.1 of Eutreptiella sp. 'Long Island Sound 2002'. Taxonomy (NCBI): domain Eukaryota; phylum Euglenozoa; class Euglenophyceae; order Eutreptiales; family Eutreptiaceae; genus Eutreptiella; species Eutreptiella sp. 'Long Island Sound 2002'. The sequence goes on along the minus strand of OZ038402.1, from coordinate 15,025,982 downwards.
CAGTTTCCTACAGAAGACTCAGCGCTCTTGGCGCTGCCGGGGCTCCTCTGGCTTGGTTGGGTTAGATTGGGAGCATGCCAAACATGTGCATATGCATCCCTCCCTCCAAGACGCAACGTCGACACAACCCAAACGCAAGACACATTATACACACTCGCATGGGTTCTCGTAAACCTGCTGGCGACCTGTGACCTGTCTTAGGGCGAAGGGAGTCGAAAGAAAATTAAATTTGCCCCTTGGTGGGGTCTTGGTTCTGCTCAGTCTCTCCAGGCACCTGCGTTTCGGCCCGAACACGGCCTACTCAGCGAGGCTGTGCGTGGGTATCTGCAGAGGCAGGAATGGGAGAATTATGGACGAATCCACGCAAAAACGAAGCGACGACACCAAAATCCGTCAAATGACGGCGTATAATTTTTCTGAAACGACACACCTGAGTAGAATCCAATTGTGCATCAGAAGCACATTTTTATAGAAATTATAGTCATCTCTGGATTTTTTAAATCCAGAAATTCATACGCATAAAATGGCGGCGCGCAGGAGCGGCTCCTAGCGAAGCGCCGGAAAATGGAAAAATAATGGAATTATAAACATATGTATCACGTAGTCTTGAAAATGACGAGACACACATTAATAAACAAACATACAGATTCCACCCACACTAATAGAAGCTTCAAAAATTCAAGAATTCGAAAACCAACAAAGAAGACTTCAATGAATCAGGTATAAACTACAGGTATGCTTGTCTTGCATGCCGCATACACATTGCTCGCCTCGTGTCTCCGTGAACGAGTCGTGTAGCAGCGTTAACAACGATAACCACGATAGGACGCGGTAGAGGGATTGATTAGAAAGATTGCAGATGATTAGCGGTCAGATCAGGGTGATTAGACATACACACAAGTGCATAGCAACGTTCTTCGCGTGCGCCCCTTTTGTCCTCTCACCTTGCTTCACTTCCCAGCGGTAGGTAAGGTAGGTACGCCCAGGCGGGGCCACCCCCTGGTGGAGTCAAGATTTACGCGCAGATGGGCAGGTTTGCCCACGTGGGAAGTGCATACTCGTGCATGCACACACGCATTAAAGGGTAGGCCACGCGAAGTGCGCACGGTAAACCTTGTTTAGGCTACCCAGGGGCTCCTCGGTACGTTCTTTAAGAGAACCTGAGGAGTCCCTTAACGCTTGCTTGCTTGACAAGGGTAGCTGCTCCATGCAGCGTGTTTGCGGACAGCGTATTATAGGGCACACTGAGAAGGGTATAATACCTGGAGTGTGTGTGCCTTGGTTCCTCCGCCGCAAACGCCCTTTCATTTGCCTTTGTTTTACAGGTGGGCAGGTAGGGTGATTGGTGCAGCAGCATTTTTTTATGCCCTGCTAAACAAGGGCGCAGATCACACAAACAAGTAACTCCGCTCCGCCTGTGGCAGAGCAGGGAGTCCGACTTCATCGACATCTGCGCCTTGCACGCGAGAGCACTCCTTCCCTCCAAGCCCTAACAGGGGAAATGCGTTGTGGCGTCCCCTGTCAGGCCACAGTTGCTTAGTAGCGCTGTGTTCTCTTGCCATTTCACAGGAGGGTCGCTAGGACCCAAGACACCTTCACCTTCGCAACGCCAAGTAGAGTGTGCGTGTAGGAGTGGTAGTCCTGAGTGGGGGCTAGAGCCAGTTGCCCAGTGCTCGCCCACCAGGATGGTGCCACTGTAGGGTGTGTAGGACCTGTAGGGGGTGTGTCACTGTCCCACCCTTTTCCTGCAATTTTAGCGGGGTTGGTGGGCTGTGACAGTGGTTAGGTCAGTGTTTTGGCCACTTAGCAAACAGGCGTTTTGCATGCCTTCATAGCTTTTGGCCACCCCTCCCTGTAGTAGACAGATAGGTAGGGAAAACAATACCTGGATTAGCACGCTGGGTATTCCCCCAAGGTTTTGCGCCAGCACAGAAATTGGGCGCATAGGGGAGGGGAGACCCGGGGCGTACCCCGTGGCATCAATAAGCCAACCCTCCAGGTTCAGCAAGGGCGCAGACTTGGGTATAATTAGGACACCACTTCTGCGGCTTGCTCTCAGGACCTTAGGACTAGCACACTCACACATACGCTTTGGCAGGTAAGGGTAAGGTTCACTCCCTAGCTTTAGTCTTGGAGGCAAGCGTCTCAGCGAGCCTCAGCAACTCACCAAGGTTGTTCTGGGACAAGTAGTCAACCAGAACTGAGTTTAGGCGTCCCTCCGGTAGAACAAATGCAGAGAAGGGCTCCCAGGTGGCCTCTTCGACTCCAAACCCTTCCCAGAGGGTGAGGAAGCGCCAACCCTGGCGATAGCGGTGGCGTAAGACAGACTTCACCAGGTAGAAGCCCTCCTTAGCCATCTCCTCGGCGTTCATGTCGGGGAGTTCACCTTCAACTTCCATAGGGCTGGCAGCCCCTTGTAGGTCCAGAGCGGTGATTTCCTCGTCGTTCAGCTCCCACTCCTCCCCACAGAGGTCTTCAGGATCATGGTAGCGCTTCAAGTGTTGAGCAGCGCACACCAGGGTCCCCCCTAGACGGGGAGAACACCGCTCGGTGATACGGTGTCCATCCACAGATAGGATCTTGTACGGCCCGAAGTATGGGTCATCGCTGGTAGAGCGTGGCCAGGCGGGTAGTCGACTGTGGTGCACCAGCACCCAATCCCCCTCTTGGTAGATGGCCGGTACACGGTGCTTGTTCTTCTTGTTCCACTGACGCTCCCTCACTCTCTGGAGCATAGCCTTGGCCTTGTCCACCTTCGCTTGTTGCTCTTGGACCCATTCACCCACAGAAGAATGGGTGTCCTCTGGATAGGGGGCATGTAGGAACCATGCCGGGCGCCCCATGAATAGCTCATGTGGCGAGTAGCCAGTAGCTGAACTCTCTTGGGAGTTCATCATCAAGGATATGACGGGGAGTAGTCTCACCCAGTCTCTGGTGCGTTCAGTTTTGCACCATATCCTGACGTTCTCCTTCAGGACACGAATCTGTCGCTCACATAGGGGGTTGCTCGTGTGAGAGTAGGGAATCCCCGTAGACACCTGGACATTGAGGGATCTCAGGACCCTCTTGTACCAGCCGGTATCTGAGCGTACTCGTACGTCCTCATCGGAGTTGATCTCCTTGGGCGCCCCATAGACACAAAACCACTCCTCCAGGAGTATCTTGATAGTCTCCTCCCCGGTAATGTGCTTGGTACATGGGAACACCCTGGTAAACCTGGTCAACCCACAGGTTACTACGAGGGCGAAGTCATAGCCCCCGAACTTCGGCATCTCCGTGTAGTCCACGTATAGAACACTGTTAGCACAGTGAGGGATGGGCAGGGTCGAGTAGAGACCTCTGTCCCTGATATCCCCTGGTTTACAGGACCTGCACGGGCACTTGTCCACGATAGGCAGGAGCGTCTTCCGCAGCTGGTCGTCAGTCCACGTAGTGTGGAACCACTGCTTGAACAGCCTCAGGGTACGGTCAGCACCCACATGACCACTGGACTCATGGGTCCACTTCAGCAGCGCTGGGACTCGGTCACTAGGCACCACGATGCGGTCCTCGTGCCAGAGGTAGCTCTTGTCCCGCTTCCACTGGTCTTGGTTGACCAGGAGGGGCTCAAGGCGTTTCTCCAGGCGCCGGTAGATATCCCCAAACTCCTGTAGGTACTCCGATTGTTGGAGTCCATCCAGGGGGCGTATCATGGTCATGTTCAGGTCCAGATGTACGTCCATACGGCTGAACGCCTCCTTAGCCAGCGCTTCAGACCGGGCACCAATCAGGGCGTCGAAGTTGTTGCGGCTGATGTAGTCGGCGCACTCGTTCTTCACTCCCTGGATATGGTGTACCGTCAGCCGTAGTTGACTGAGGTAGGTCCACCAGCGACGTAGCTTGGCCTTCTCAGGTGGGGGACCCTTCTGGAAACTGCGGACCGGTTCTTGGTCGCATAGCCAGACCACAGGGTTACTCCCCAACAGTCGTGCTTGTGAGGATAGCACCAGCATACCCGCGAGCAGTTGGTGCTCATAGGTGGAGTAGTTCCCCCTGGCCTGGTTCCACTTCCAGTTCCAGTGGCTCAGAGGTACTAGGACCCACTTGTCGTCAGGGTAGCTGTGCTTGAGGGTCCCATCTCGGTTGAGACCTTCCGTCCCCCATTGGGAAATGGCCGAGTCGAACTCCTCCTTCTCTAGTGCTTGCCATTGGAACAACGTTCCACCACCGCCCACATTGCTGGCGTCGGTCACCAGGATAATCTCCCCTTGTGCCCTAGGCACGCCCAAGCACTTAGCGTTGGCTACCTTGTCTTTGAGCTCGTCAAACGCTTGTTGCTCTTGAGGGCCCCAGCGCCAAGTAGTACTCTTCTTGATCAAGTCAGTCAGTACAGCGCTGGTGTAGGTGAAGTTTTTGATGTGGCGGCGATAGAAGTTGCACGCCCCGATGAAACTGCGTACATCATGAAGTCCTTTCTTGGGGTCTTCGTGTCGTACCTTGGCATCCATCAGGGGTTTGGCCTTAGAGGCCGCTGGGGTCCACCACCCATAGCCAACGTCAAACCCCAGGTACTGCATGGTCTCCTGCATGAACTCACACTTCTCCAGCTTGAGTCGTGTGTGGTTCTCCTGGCAGACCGCAAAGAACTCACCCAAGAGGATTAGGTGATCCTCCTGGGTATTGGTCCCGAGGCATACATCGTCGATGTGAGCCTCCATCTGGGCCCCACGGGATATGAGTTCCTGCACCTTAGATCTCCTTCGTAGGATGGACAAGATCTTGTTCATCAGCTCTTGGAACAGAGCGGGTGCGTTAGCCACGCCGAATGGCATGACCTTCCACTTGAATACCCTCCCCTGAGGGGTGATGAAGGCCAGTAGTTCCTGCGCGTTGGGCGTCAGGTCCACTTGCCAGAATCCACTTCGCTTGTCCAACTTGGTCTTGTAGCGACAGGAGGCTATCTTCTCCAGGGTAGACTCCATATTGGGAATGGACCCTGAGTTGTTCAGCGTCTTCTTGTTCAGCTCTCCATAGTCCACTACCAGCCGTTTGGCTGTAGACCCAGGTTTAGCCACCAGGAAACAGGGGCTGCAGTGTAGGGGGTAGTCCCCGTCCTTGTACTCCAGGACTAGGCCAGCGTCAATACACTCTTGTATCTGTCGCTCAATCTCGTCGGCCTGCTCTTTAGGAGCTGGATAGGGTCTCCTCCGGATCTTGTGACCCACGAACTCGGGTTTCAGCTTGAGGTCCATCTGTACCAGCTTGTCACATGAGGCTGGAGGGGGTAGTTCTCCGAACACCTCCAGATAGGTCCTTATCAGCTTCTGTACCCGCGGGTCCAGTACCTTGATCTTGTCCTCCATGTCCTCGTCGGAGTGTAAGTTGCTTGCCCCTTGGATAGACGTCGGGAGGTGGTCCTCCACCGACTCTTCGCCCGCGGTAGCATCCTTCAGCCCTTGGTAGGCATATAGAAGGTCTTGCTCGACCATCTCCGGTGAACGATGGCAACATAGGCACGCTCGAGGGGGTTCACATACACATTCCTCCGAGAGGTCGTCCTCTTCTGGGGTCCTCACATGGGCACCCCATACGCTCTTCATGAGCTTGAGATCTACCTCCCTTTGCCAGGTGGTGATCTTCTGTTCGAGGTCCTCCTTCAGTTGGGATAGGTCTCCCATACGTCCTTGCTTCAGTGGCCAGGAGCTGCGGGTAGGCTTCGCGTAGCATAGCTTTTTCGCCACCAACTTCCTCTTGGAATCCACATACTCCCTGAGCCTGGATCGAGGGTCCAGCTCCTCATCCACGGGGTCTTCTACCCTCATGGAGAGTAGGGGTTTTAGTGGGGCGACGTACTCGGCGTTCTCCACTTCCTCCACCGCGGTCTGCACGAAGAAGGCGTCGTGCTCAGTTTCGTCGTCTGAGTGGATAGAGCTAGGTAGCTCAGATAGTCCACACTCAGAGACTCCATCAGGTACAGGTACATGACAGGGAGAGTTGGGGGCGTTGGTGTCAGTCACGACGTACTCATCTCCTCCGGGTGTAGTTTCAACAGCATCTTGAGGTCGTAGGCGATCCTTCAAGTCACCCAAGGCGAGTCCATCGCTTTCTCGTTGTATAGCCTGGACCAGAGTAGGGTCCAGGTCTTCCCAGGGGATGGTGGTAAGACTTCCGTCCACCACGCTGAGCATACTCCCCCATCCGGGCTTCCCAATGGGCGTCTTGCGTCCCAGAGGCACGTAGGTGGCCTCATCAGGTAATCGCACCGAGCTGATAGTAGTCAGCTTGTCAAGGAGGGTTCGCCAGTACTCGTTGCCCCCATGGGCTCCCCAATCGGGGGAACACAGGACCATACGGGAACGTTCCAAGGCCACCTTGGTCAGCACCTTCCCCAGTTCACTGAACCTGGGGTTCCCGTAGGCCATCCCGAAAGAGGGCCAGTAAAATTTGTAGCTGCAGTTCTTCCCCTTGCTGCAGTATAGGTCCAGTACGTGCTGCTTGTCGCTGGCGAACAGCTCCACACTTAGGTCTTCTCGAGAGTAACCCAACTCCTTCAGACCTTGGTCTAGGACTTCCCCCAATAGTTGATAGTCCTCAGTTTTGGAGGCCGCCATCATGTTCGAGGGCTCCTCCTTCGATAGTCTCAGGTAACTCGAGGTATGTTCCGACTGCTCCAGTGGCACAGACTCTCTGCCACTGCCGTGGTCCACGTACAGGAGGTAGGGCGCTTGCAGCGTCAGGGATTGTATCTGGGAGTGCTGCACGAAGAAGTCAGTGCCCAGTACAAAGTCGAAGGCATCAGTGTCCATCACATAGAACCGATGGGCGATAGTCCTGGAGCCCATAGGTACCTCCACTTCACAGTCCCCGCAGCTGTGCACCACATGTCCATCCCCCATGCGTATAGCGGCGGTGGTCAGGGTGTTCTTCAGGCTCCCACAAGGTAAAATTTTCTTGGCCACTATCGATATTGTGGCTCCAGTATCCAGTACCCCCAGGTATTCACGTCCCCCTAGTCGGATACGTACCCAAAACACCAGGTCTTGGGTGCCACCAGAGCGTCCCCGTCAGAATTCCGCGGGACAGGTCACCTCGAACCCCTTGTTCCGCAATTTGCGGGCCATCCTCATGAAACGGCTTCTCTTCTTAGCGTTGCCGTCATCACCACCTTCATGCTCACGCTTGGCTCCTTGTTCTTGCTGGGCCTGCGTCTGTGAGCGTGTGGTAGGTCCAGACTGCCCTCCAGAGGGCTCGGAGTTCCCCCCTGGATTAGGGTTGGGGTTACCTCCGTTCAGTCCTTGTTCTTGTTGTCGTTCTGGCGGTTAGCGCCTCCTCCTCGTCCACCTTGACCCTTGTCTTGACCACCTTGACCACGTCCTTTCGACTTGCCCTTGCCGGAGTCGTTGCCTTTGGCCTTGCCTCCACCTTTGCCTGAGCTTTTGCCAGGATCTTCCCCCTTAAGCTTCGCCGATAGGCGTTGCTTATGGTAGCACTCATCCTCGTAGTGCTTCCGCTTACCGCAGAATGCACACGTGATGGTGCAGCGGTAATGATCCGGCAGCTTCACTTTTGCGCCGGTGATCTTCTCCTGCTGCTTCCCCTGGACGACGAAGCAGTCTCGCTGCTCGCAGTCGGAGGCGTGCTGCAGGTGGCCCTGCTCATCTCTGGCATCACACCAGAATAGCTCCTTCACGTTCTCCATTAGGCGGGCGTGGGCGTGTTTGGGGGTAGTCCCCTGCCCAGGTCGGTACCCTTGGTACCCTTTGCCTCCAGAACCTCCACCACCAGGACGGTAGTGGTTCAGGTGCTGGTCGCTCTCCTTCTCCAGCGCCATCTCCAGGAGCAGCACACATAGATCCTCGTAGCGGAGGGATCTAGCCTTGCGCTCAGCCGTCAGACGGCACTCGTCCCATAGCTCTCGGGGGAGCTTGGAGCACAACCAGAACAGCAGGTCGTCGCTGCTGTAGGAACCGGGCGTCAGTCGCCCAGCCCAGTGATCCAGGTCAGCCAACAGCTCGGAAACCCTGCCAGGTTTGGGGTTGTTGGGGAGCACGGGCAGGTTCTGGATCTCGGCCCTGATGGAGAGGTCGGTCTCATAGGTTGGGTACTGCCTCTCCAGGGCAACCAACACATCGGCAAAGGTGGCGGAGTTGGTGACGATCTGCCTGACCTGCTTCTCCAGGTACTTGGTCTTGCAGCACTGCAGGAGCAGATCGCACTTCACTCGCCCACTCGCGTGGGTTTGGCCGGTCAGTCGTAGGAACCGGCCAAAGTTCTCAGCGAACTCGCTGAGGTCCTTGCCTGTGAACTCAGGCAGGTTGACCACTATCTTGGAGGTGGCAATAGCCTTCGCCTCCTGAGCTCGGCGTCCTTCAGGGCGTCGGGTCTTCTTCTTCTTCTTCTTCTTCTTCTTACCCTTGGGGTCCTCGGGGTCCTCAGGGTCTTCGTCATCAGATGGCGAAGAAGAATCCATCGACGGCGGCCCGTCGTCGGAGGGGTCTCCGCCTAGATCACTGGAGCCATAAGGCTCCACGTCCACCATAGCCCTTAGGGCTGTCAGCCCCAGCTGGTCCAGCTCGGCCCTCGTCGAGTTCGTCATGTGGCTGTAGGGCGGCTGGGCTGTCCTCGGGATGAATGGACTTCTCGGTACTGCTGCAGGAGTCGGCATCGGTCGGCTCCTCAGGCTCCCCAGGGAATTTGTCAACCCTGCCGCCAGGTGGTTAGCCTGTACTCGGTGGGGTGACATTCCCACCGTCGTAGGTGACGCATGGGACGGGATCATCAGGGGCTGCAGTTTCTCCCTGATCTCTTGCGTGAGGTCGCTCACGATTTGCAAAGTGGCTCCTCGGAGCACCTCATTGATCTCCGACCGCGTCAGGGACCTGTTGGAGGATCTTCCCGATCCTCTACTCCTGCCTCCCAGAGACTCTGGTCCTTTCCTCAACCCACTCAAGGGTGCATACCCAGGTGCATACCCAGGAGCATACCCAGGAACTTCCATGTAGGTTCCAGTGGCGTGGAGTGGATGGGGATGGTCAGCCGCATACCATCGCGGCGCAGAGCTGGAAGCCACCGGCTCACTGGCAGTAGTTGCCTCAAGGAGCGCAGTGGTAGGTGGGCCCATACCATAGGCGGGGTAGTGAGGCATGCCAGTAAAGCCTGTGCCCTCTGCCATAGGCGGGTTGGTTGTGGAGGTGGATGTTGCGGCGGCTGGGAGTGTGGTGGTTATGGGAGAGGGTGATGCTTGGAGGCCAGAAGCGCTTGGTGCGCCTTCGAAGGTAGGGACATCCGTCGGGTCTTGCCCTTGCTCCTCTCCTTCGTCTGCTCCTTCTCCAGCATCCTTCTCGCTCTCGTTCTCTCTCTTCCTCTTCACAGGCTGAGGCTGAGAGACCACTTCCTCGACCGTCAGGGCCCCGAAGGCCGTCTGGAGGCCATCCAGGGAGTCCTCCGCCGTATCCAGTGGCCCATGTAAGGGCCCCACCGAAGGTACAGCGTCAGGCGCCGGCCTTGCCGGTGCCTCAGGCGCTGGCGCTGTGTTCACGTCGGCGTCCACTCTTCCTGGATCCATCTTAATCCACCCTTCTGCTTGTATTTGCCTGCTCGGAGCACTGGTTGTACGGCGCGGGGTCGCTGCCGGTGCACAGAGACAGGCTGCCTCTTGCTACCAGAAAAGTTTATAGTGTTTTCAGCACTGTGTTTTTGCTTCTCCTGCTGCTTGTTGTTGCTGTAGGGTGTCCTGCTGCCTGTTTTGGATGATGAAAAGCTTTTGTTTGTTGAAATACAGTAAAGCCAACTCAATCCAGGATAGCCCAAGCCAATAGTATGCAAGGAGAAGGTAATTCAGGATCAAAGCATGAAGGGCTGCAGTGTAAACAGTGAAAGATGATTAGATATTCACAGAAACTGCAACTCAGGATACAAATGAATGCATATTCACAGAGATAGCTGAAATGCTTTGGGAAAAGAGTTAGAAAACTGCCTCAGGATCACTCTCTCTCCATAGTGCCATCTTAGGAGATGTGCACTCTTTGTTTTAGGTCCCATATGTGCTGAGGTGGCATGGTGTGTGGCGATGAGGTCACTGCCATGTCACATGGGATCTTCCTACTTAGCTAGGCTGACCAGGAATTGAACCCAGGACCTCTCAAAAAGAGGTGCCTAGCCCCCTATGGTGCATACCACTAGGGCAGATAAGTATTCATGGATGACATAGATAAATTCATAGGCTCTACCTTAGGTATGTCAGTGCTCAGTCAACTCAGGAAAATATGTTTTACTTCTGATTGAAAGGGGATTAAGGGGTCCACTCCATATCCTGATTGGGTGTTTGGTTCCATAGGTCAAAATGTGTTCTCACCACTTTTGGCTGGACCAATACTAAGATAAAAATGCATGGATGCTCAGTGCATCTCTAATACAACTAGAGTATGTCCCAAAGCAATGGAAAAGCACTTTTTCTTACTTGCAGCCCTTCTGTGTTACACTGGATTCCAAAACCAATCATTGATTCGATCCACATTCAGTCCTTGCTCTACTTGCCGCTTTGGTTTGGGGTTTTCAACTACAAAACCTGCAGGAATACATCAAAAGACCTAGGGCATAATTCAAGGACATCTTTCCGGTAGCAGAGACAGTCCCTTGTGACCTTTTGAACCAACCCTGAGAAGAAGTGCAGAACAAAAGCTCAACAACAAGTTCATCATGTCCACGCCAAGCGTCAGCACCTGGCCTATCCAAACTGTCCAAGTACAAATGGGCAGCATGGCCCACCCAATGAGTGAACCACCTCACCAAGCTCCACATCATCTCAGTGGCGCATCTGGGTCCCAAGGAGATCCAGAACGCAGAAGGGCGGAAGAGAATAAAGGCCTTACCACCGAGGCCTTAGCAGCACACGGTGGAGACAGCTTCAGTCACCTCCACAGACGTGTGGCTGCTTCAGTATCAAGATCCAATTGTCCAGCTTCATCCTCAACTGCCATTGAAGGACCTGAGGAGTATGAGAAGCTGAAGATGAAGATGGATGAGTACATCATGCATGAGGAGTACTATAAATCCATCCGTGGGGAAGATGGAGAGGAGCCATTGGCTGTACATGGATCCAGACCACGTACAGATCTAGGGTCCTACGCACACTCTGGTAGGGATGCAGATTCGCAGCGAATTCAATTTGTATTTGCCGAATTCGCTGCGAATTCGTTCGCAGCGCGAATTCGCTGCGAATTCGGCGTGAAATTCAGAGTACTGCGAATTCGGGGCGAATTCGGCCTGCGAATTCGCAGGCGACAGGCGCCGGTGGCAGCGCGCGCCCTCTTTTGAACAGAGGCAATTTCCAAAACGTGATCCTGCTTCGGAAAAAATTATGTGACATTACAGATTGAAAAATATGTTGATTCCGCATTCCATTGTCGCTTCTGTTTCTTGAATGGTCCATTGGTACTCGTTTTCAGATCCGAAATTGATTTCAAGATTTCGAGCATACCGCTGCGTGCAGCACGTGAAGGCGGTTCTATTGGTGTTTGTTTTAGCGTCCAAATCAACGGTAAAGCGGAGATACAGCCGTCGCGAGATTTTAAAATCCGAAAAATTTCTGGACTCAATCTGGTGCCTAGACGTGTTTCCTGTGTCCTGCCCTTCACAACGGTACCTTCCTTGCCTCTAGCGGACGCAAATACACGGAGAAATCCTGATCACCAGCGTTGAAATTCGGCAGATTTGACAGTGTATGAACAAGGTGCCAGCAGGCACCAGGCTATGTCAAGGCACTGTCACAGTGCACAGGGGGTATGAACAAAGGTAATTACTGAATAGTACGCTGTGTTTCGATTCCATATTTTTTCTCACCTTGTAGCTCTCGGACTCCCTATCCACATGCCCCTTTCTTGCTTTGTTCCACCCTTTCAAGAACCTTCAAGAATGGAGCGTCGAGATGCATTCAAAAGATCCAATGGGGTCAACTTCATAATGCAGAGTTGGAATGAATTCAAATCTTAGATGGAGAAAGGTCATCAAAGAGATTCACATATGATTATTTGTGTGTGGCTTGATGTTTGTGCATGCTACGTTGAATTTTGTGTCTCTTCTTCTCATTCAAATATGTTGCAAAGTGGTGAGGTGGACCATTTCTTTCGCGGTTTTGAAATATGACAACAAGCAACAAGTAAGCAAACGAAAGGAAGTAAATGGGGCTGAACGGGATAGGTACATGCAAGCATTTGGAGAAATCTTGGATTTTGAATGTCTATTTCAAATTAATGGGGACCATTTTCCTTGATTTCATTGAATCATGTTGACCCAAAGTGATTCAGAATAGGCAAGGTAGTAGCAAGTTAGCAAGAGACCTGCATGGTGGTCATTCTTTGGTTCGGAAAAGTAGACGCAACCTGCTTGTAGGAACTGGAAAATGGATACGATACAGAAATTTGAAATTTTTGATTTCGAATTCGAATTCGAGGGGGTCCACCAATTCGCGCGAATTCGGGGCAAATTCGAATTCGAGCGAATTCGTGCGAATTCGAACCTGCATCCCTACACTCTGGTCCTCCGTCCACTGCATCCCTGCCAAGACGACTAAGACCTGAGTATCCAACCCCAAGGGCTCCCGAAGTGGGCCCAACACGAGTCGGGGAACAACAACATCCAAGGCCAACCTACGGTGCCCTGGATCAAACGGCCGAGCTGCTGGCCAAATTCCTGTCTGGATCAGAAGATCCAGATGTGACGGCCTTATCGGAGGCCATTAAGGCTAAACTGGGTATTCCAGAACCCTTACCCAAGCCTGAGTTGCTCTCTCTCTCTCCAGGGCTGAGTACCCTGGCCGAAGATCTCAAGAGATCGAGGGTCTCAAGGCTGTTGCCTAAGGTTACCTGCCCCAGCCCCTTTCACCCCCGTGCCAGGACTGTGCCTATGGCGGATCTACAGGACGTGCCTGTCACAGAGAGTGAGAGAAGAGGGCTGTCAGCCCTGGCCCCTCTTGCCGGCGTGTCGCCTTCAGGCCTAACTCCGGGGGCCGGGAAGACGGGCAGACCAATTGCCCAGGCGAACATCCAGCTGGAACTGCCGGAGTTCGACCCCAAAAATCTGCCTGAATGGGCAGAAGAATTTGCAGAGTTCCTTTTGTTGACTGGCCAATCCCATGTGGATGTGGCCACCAAATGTTCTCTGCTAAAACGCTCATGCAAAAAGAAATTTTTGCAAAAACAGGTCAAACAGATTGTGAAAACCTGTTCTACTTGGGCGGAGGTACTCCTGAGGTTAGAGAAAACATTCCCAGTCTATGAAACTGACCTCAGCGTACGCACACAGATCGAGGAGCTACCTATGCTCCCGGAGTTTCCATCCGCTGCGCGAATTTCTGAGTATGTGTGCGACTTGGAGTACTTATTTTCGAGGATGAATGTGGGCTCCTACGGAGCCACTGAGCCCCACCTGTGGCTCATGAGTAAGATCCCCCAGCGTACGTGGGATGATTGCCGCTCCACCTCTGAGAGGAAGAGCAGGACCCACTCGTACGATACACTGGTGCATCTCTTGATTGAGCTAGCTCTTGAGAGAGAGAACGACTCCCACATGGAGAAGTTCCTCAAGAAGCATTTGGGACGAGGTGGTACCCCTACCCCCGAACGTGGCGAAGGGAAGGGGCATAAAAATCCCACAAACACCAACCAGGGAGGTGGTAAAGGGAGGGGCAACCTACGTGCCATGAACGAGGTTCCAACTGATGCAGGCACACCCCCCCTGTTTTACTGCCGACCTGTCAATGACAAGGGGGGACCTTGTCATGCCTCTGACTGCGATCTCCGCAGTGGCTGTATGCTTCAGATGAAACGTCAGCAGCATACTAAAGATGGGAAAACTGTGACCCATCAGGACCACTTCAGGTGTACCATCACCTGTGGTTACTGTGGCAAACGTCGTCACTATGAGGACGAATGCCACATCAAGAAACGCGAGAGTGACAAACTCAAGCGTCAGGAGGCGGAGCGCCAGCAGACCCAGACGCCCGCCAAAAATCCCCCGAATGGGGATAAAGGTAAAGGAGGTGGCAAGGGGGGTGGCAAAACTGGACCCCCTAACCCCCAGAGGCGCTCATCAGCGCCCGTTGCTACACCTACTCCTGCTGCTACACCCGCTCCTGCCGCAGGTGTCCCCCAGAAGCGCCCCCAAGGGGATAACGCTACCCCTGAGGGGAATAATTCTAAGAAGAGGCGCTTGGCCTGGATGGCCAAGTCCCTCATGGCTGCAGGGGTGGATGTGAAATTCCCTGATGAGGAATAGGGGGGCGGCTCCGAAGAGGAGGACTTGGTTTTCTGGATCCTCGTGAAAATCGGGGATCAGGTTTTTCGAGCAGTGCTTGATACCGGTGCAACACTTTCCATAGTGGCCCGGCGCCTGCTTAAAACTTTCAGGAAAACTAAGACCGTGGCCATAAGAGTAGGAAATGGGCGTACCATCCATTCCTTGGGGGGGGTCGATGTGACCATATGTCTGGGCGACGAAACCGTGACCCAACACTGCAGAGTGTTGGACACTGACGCCTTTGACATCGTCATTGGCACCGACTTTCTAAGAAGAAACCCCCAGGTGAAAATGCTGTCCCTACAGCGTCCTTACTCTTTGCACTGCGACTTTGGCAGTGGACTATTCTCCGTTCCTTTGGAGCTGTCAGGACGAAAAGAGTCGGGGCTGCGCTACGCAGCCAAGACGAATTATCGTACTGAAAACTACCAACTGGCCCGTCATGTTCTCGAAAATGGACTGGCGGCCCTTCAGGTAAGCCTGGATGAGATCCAGGTGGAATTGTTTGCGAGCCAACAACAGCACATCATGCAGTTGTACTGCTCGAAACAAATGTACAATGCTTTCCGTTTCTTTTGGAAAGCAATGGGCCTAGCGTATGCTAACCCTCCCTTCTCCCTGCTCGCGAAGGTTCTAACCAAGATCGCTTATGAGGGAGGAAGGGTTGTTATGTGCACCCCTGACTGGGGTTGCTCTGGTGAACATGCTTACTGGCGCCGTATGCTTGACCGAATGACCGTGCGAAGAGTGCAACTCCCCGACGGCCCCATCTATGTGCCTGAGGACTCAGACACAGCTATGCAGGCCCCTGAGTGGGCCAGTTTCCTGTCCATCATCGATGGATCTCTCAATCCTGCACCCCTGTGTGACCTGGACCAGGTGCTACTAAAAGAGGTCATGGCCGAAAATCGTGGCCTGACCCTTTATGATCTCAAAAATCGATCTCCTGAGCACCTATCTGCCACACTTACAGGGTGTGAGTCTCCTGATGACTATCTGGAACCTGCAGCTGTAAAAGAGGATGCTGACGACCAACTGTCTGAGATCGCCAGCACTATTCCCTCTGTTGATCCCAGCTGTGTTGACCTAAAACATAGTGCTTTCCTGGCCCAGCTGTTGCTAGAGGAGGTAGATCTAGAGTCAACCTCTGAACCCGCTTCCTCTGTTGGGAAACCAGTGCTACACATGCAGCCTGTGCACACAGGTGAACCCGTGGCCCGGAGTGCTGATGCTCTGGCACGGCCTGCTGCTAATAACATGCCATTGTCTGAGCATGACACTCAAGAACTCCGACGGCTGTTGTACCTGAAGGCCGAAGGTATTGAGCGCCAAGAGCGGCTGCAATACCTCAGACAGACCTGGAAATACTCCATCTGGTCTGAGGAGGCCGATGAGTCCTATACGCTGCCTGATCCTGAGATACCTCTAGTGTATTCTCTACACTATGGGCAGCAATGTCCCCCTGAGTGGGACGATGGTACTGTGCCTGCCGAAACTGCTGATCGGCATAAAAAGAAAGAACATGGAAAAAGCAACCTCCATGCTGAGGAGGATTTCCTTCAGAAAGTCGAGAGTCTTAACCTTGACCCCCGCCTGAAGAAACTGCTTATAACCTATGAGGAGGTGTTCGGCGCCTTGCCGCCTCCCCTTTCTTGTAAAAAACTGGTCCAGATGGACCTGAAATTGAAACCAGAATTTGAAAAGACGCGAGTGAGGCGTCGTCCCTATCCCGCTCCACAGGAACAGGTTGAAGAAATCGAGCGCCACATCCAAGAATGCATTGATGCTGGCCTCGTTGAAGAGTATAAACACGGGGACTATCCCCATCACTGCAGTCCCTGTTTCCTTGTTGCTAAACCAGGGTCGACTGCCCTACGTCTTGTTGTAGACTATGGTGAGGTCAACAAGAAAACCCAGAACCACTCAGGGAGTATTCCTAACATGGAAAACACCCTGGAGCGTATTGCCAAATGCAGGTATAAGACCAAAATGGACAAACGCTCTGGTTTCTGGCAGGTTGACCTAACCGCCGCAGCTCAGGAGCTGCTTGCCTTTATAACCCCTAAGGGTCGTGTCTTCAAGTGGAAGGTTATGCCTTTCGGGGTGGCTAATGCCCCAGCGCTCTTCCAGGAGCTTATGAACAAAATTTTGTACATACTGAGGCGCAGGCCTCTACTACAAGAGTTGATTTCTCGGGGTGCAGAAATGGAGGCTCACATGGACGACGTGAGTTTGGGTACTAATACCAAAGAGGACCATGTCCTTCTCCTCCGTGAATTTTTCACTGTCTGTCAAGAAAACCATCTCCGAATCAAACTCGAAAAATGTGAGTTTATGAAAGAGGAGATGGAGTATTTGGGTTTCGACGTGGGGTATGGCTGGTGGAAACCAGCCGCGTCTAAGATGCAGCCCGTACAGGACATGCAGATTCGCGATGACCCTAAGAAGGGTCTACACGATGTGAGGAGTTTTGTGGGCGCCTGTAATTTCTATCGGCGTCACATCCACAATTTTACTTACTCCTCTGCACCCCTCACTGACCTGATCAAGAAAACTACTCCCTGGAGGTGGACCTCCAGAGAGGAAGAGTGTTTCCAGGAGTTGAAGAAGAAGATTGCCTCCTCCAACTGCCTGGGAGTGCCCCGCCCTGAGGGCGAGATAGTCCTGATCACTGATGCCAGTGATGTAGGGGGGGGAGGTACGATCTACCAATGGCAGGAGCTTAACCCCGCTGAACTAACCCACTGCCATTATCGTACTACTGGACTGAACCGTGATGGTTCGTTGAAACATGACTATTCTACCAGTGAGTGGCGACTGGTGCCACTGGGACACTGGAATTGGAAATGGAACCAAGCGCGTTCCAACTACAGCACCTATGACCAGGAACTCCTGGCCGGTATGTTGGTGCTATCGTCACAATCCCGACTCCTGGGATCTAACCCTATTGTCTGGCTGTGTGACCAGGAGCCTGTGAAGTCTTTTCAGAAGGGCCCACCACCTGAAAAAGCAAAGCTAAAACGGTGGTGGACTTACCTGAGCCAGTTCAGGCTGACAGTGCATCATATCCCCGGGATTAAGAATGAACTGTCTGACTATATATCGCGCAACAACTTCGATGCGCTTATTGGTGAGAGCTCTGAGGCGCTCGCCAAAGAGGCTTTCCAGCGTATGGATGTCCAGCTTGACCTGTCCATGCGCACTGCCGGAATCCTGGAGGGTTGGAGTCTAACCGACTATCAGTCAGAGTATGAAGAAATTCTCCAAGCCCTCAGCACTGGTGTCGAACCCCGTGTCATTGACGGGCACCAGTGGTATAAAAACAATCAGTACCTCTTCTACGAGGACCGAATTGTGGTGCCTGAGGCACGACTGGATGGGTGCCTACAGTGGTCCCATCTCGGTTCTGGTCACACTGGCGCTAATCGCTCAGTGGACTTCTTCCGTGAGTGTTTCTACTCTAGTCTAACCCTGACTGAACTGAGGTCGCATATGCAGACCATTGTGGATGCTTGTGGCTGTCATGCCAGCAAGCAGAGCGACAGTAGGGATAGGGGTCTGATCTCCAGCTTACCCATACCCTATTGTGCTAACTCTCTTCTCTACGTGGATTACATCCACGGCCTACCACACTTTGGCGGCTATGATAGTTGCCTCGTGGTCACCTGTGGTCTATCTCGCTTCACCCGTGTGTTCCCTTGCAATAAGAAAATCACAGGTGAGCAGACTGTAAAAATGTTGGTCGAACAATGGTTCGAACCCTATGGAGCACCTAAACAGGTGCACTCTGATGAAGATGTACGCATCCGCAGTGACACTGGGTGGTACAAACGAGTGCTAAATGCCCTCAACGTGGAGGTAACCACAGGTGTGCCCTATACTCACACGTCTAACCCTCTCTGTGAGAGACAGAACCGTGTGGTGGAGCAAAACTTAAGAATCCTGATGAAACAGGAGCGCACCAAGGACTGGGTACGCCTAGTGCCCTGGGCAGTTCTGTCCATGAACTCACAGCGGAGCTCTTCTACGGGTTTCACCCCCAACGAACTGTTCCATGAAGGACGACCTGCTTGGTTCTTCAAAACCCCCTTCCCTGAGGACTTCAAGAGCCCTGTGGGAGATTGGCTGGAACACAAGCAGTCTCTGGCTAACCAGGCTGGTACTAACCTGAGGCACATTCGTGACCGTGAACAGAGCCGACGGAACCGCCTACGGCGACCTGCCAGCTTCAAGGTTGGTGACCTTGTTTTGGTACACCATTCACGCCTACCCTCCTGGCCACGTAACTGCCTACAGGACCCTTACTTTGGACCCTATCGTATCATCAGGATAGATGGATCCAGGATCCATGTCAGGTGCAGTCCACGTCTAGGTGGTGAACTGCTATGTGCACCTAAGCAGTTGAGGCACTATCACTCCCCTGACGACTTGTCTTGGGATGAGTGGCGCCTCAGCGACAGTGAGATTGAACGTATAGACCTAGAGAACGCTGCCAGTCCAGAGGAGGCAGACGAACTCGAAGAGATGACTGCCGATGAGATGGCAGTCGATGGTTACTACGTGGTTGCAGGTATTGCTCGCCACGAGTATAAACAGGGCTGGAAATTCCTTACCCTGTGGGATGGCTATGGGTTGTCTGAGGCGACCTGGGAACCTATGTCAGCCTTCATACAACCAGATGGGAGTATCGACCCCATCTTCCGCACTTACCTCGTTGAGAACAACGAGGGGCAGCTCCTAACCCGTGCTGAGACTATGTCCCAGCGTAAGAAGCGAAACTAATTTCCCTGTGTCAGTCTACTGACAGGTGCAGTGAGCACTCTTCTGCAGACGTGCCTGTGTATGGCTGTAAGAGCAGTTGTCACAGTTGCCCCGCATTGCATCGCAGGACAGGACCGTTAGCCCCCCGTGACAACCACTCCCTGGCCGAAGGCCATTGGTTTTTCACAGACTACTGCATACTGAGCACTGCACTGACCCTGTCTGTGCCCTGCAGACCAATGCCTATGGTTTCCAGCGTGAGCCAGGTGGCCGCTTATCATGATTGCAGCCACCCAGCGAGTGTGTGCCTTGTTGACCATTTGTTGCATGGATACTGCCCTAATGTAATGACCTTGGTGAGCCAACGAAGAACGGTGGCTTCCTACACCAGGGGGGAATGACAAGCAAGGTGTTATGAGGCAAGGTGTGTCTTCCCTCCTTGGGGACAAGCGAGCCCACAGTTAGGACCCCTGACTGGTCCAGACCCATGGGGTTCTACCCTTCCTTACAGGGTTTACCATACCCCTAAGTGTGCTACGTATGTCTGTATGTGTCTCACTTCTCTCCCCAGCGTGGCTCCCGGAGACCGGGCTTCGCTGACGTCGGACCGAAGGTCCTAATCAGGTACTATTACCACTCCTATGGCTCCCAATTTCTGTGCTGGCGCCTATCCTTGGGGTAAGACGGCAAAAGCCCTACCTACTAAGAGGGGAGGGGTGGCCAAGTGTGCTAAGGGCATACAAAACGCCCATTTTTGCTGCAGGCCAAAAGCTAACGCACTCCCCTGCCCACGAGGAAAAGCACGCGGGACAGGAGACACCACTACACTACACTCACTAACGCCAGCACCGGCCTTCGAAGGCAGGGTGAGCACTCATCACTTGCACTCAATGCCGCCAGGCCTGCTGACCCTAACCCCTACACACGCTACTGGGTGCTGCTGTCAAAGTTCACTCAGGCCCTAATGGCCCTCCTGTGAAGAAGACAAGAGAACACAGCGCTCCTAAGCAGCTGTGGCCTAACAGGGGACGCCACAACGCGTTTCCCCTGCTAGGGCTTGGAGGGAAGGGGTGCTCTCGTTGCGTGCACAGCGCAGATGTCGTTGAGGTCGAACTGTCCTCGCCAGTACTGGCTGAGGCGCAGTGATTTGATTTGTGATCAGCGCCCCTGTTTTGCTGGGGCAGAAAAATGGTAGCCGCCGAAGGCAGCTGCTGCGTGCACCAATCACCCTTAACCTCTCCCACCTGTACAAAAGAGGCAGATGAAGGGGCGTTTGCGACGGAGGAACCAAGCCACACTCCAGGTATTATACCCTTCTCAGTGTGACCTATAATACACTGTTCGCAAACACGCTGAAGATTCAGCTACCCCTGTCAAGCAAGCAAGCTTTAAGAAACTCCTCGGGTTCTCTTAAAGAACGTACCGAGGAGCCTCTGGGTAACCTAAACAAGGTTTACCGTGCGCAATTCGCGTGGCCTACCCTTTAATGCATCATGTGCACGCAGGGAGGGGAGGCTGAACCACTGACTCAACCAGGAGGTGAGCTCCTCCTGGGCTAACCTACCTTACTCACCATGCATCGTGTGAATGCCGAATTGAAAGGACACAAAACAAACCTAAGCGTTTTAGGCAACTCAACTTTAACGCCACGGCCGCACACGAACAAAAGCTTTCTGACTTACCTGTGAAGAGGAAAACAAGGGTGAATTACGGATACAGGTTAAGGTCACAGCGTGTGGATGCCTCGATTAGGCACATGCATCGCGAGCACAGCGCATACTCTAACCCTACGTGCGCGCTGCGCGCTCCATTCGCATCACATACCTTTCATTCCTGCTTTTACCTGTGCAGAGCACGAGAGAGGAACACCCGACCCCCCAACGAGCACAGCGTTGACAACCCTAACGTTTTGACGAAACAACCAACACGAGCGCAATACGTGAGTGTGAGGTGACACAGACATACCTGAAAGACGGGTTGTTGAACTGCTCTGTGGTGTGGGCTGAATTTGAATGCTTGACTCTGAAGTTTATAAAAATTTTGATGCAACTGTGCAAAAATTTCCTTTAAAACTTTAAAAACTACGGCTCATACCTTCTTTTCCAAAAGCCGTTTACGCTTGCGCAACCCTTTTCTTGGAGTCCGCTTCCTTTGCGCTTGTCTGCGACTTTTAGTTATGTGTAAAAATGACGATTTCCCGCGTGGTTTCGTCGATTTTTAACGATTTCACTTGCTAAATCACAACCCCTTCCGCTAAACCGCAGGAATCACTCCCTGCTGGTTACATTTTCTATTTTTTCCAGCTCCTGGGGGTTTGTGTCCTCCATTGGGAGTATTGCTCCGCCCTGGCCTTTGGTCAGGACGTTTACTAAAACGCTGTTTATACAGCAATAGCCGTCTGCATTAGAGCGTTCGACTGTGCCCTAGTGGTCAAGCACATGTGCTCTAAGGAGGGAGTCCTGGGTTCAATTCCCACTGCCCCCAATTCTTTCCAAACGTTTTCGTCGCACGCCGGCGACTTTTGAGGAATGCCCCATCGAAGGGACATCATTCACGGTACATTACACTGTTTTTCAAGGGTACCTACAGTGTGATAGGCTTCTATGAAGTGATAAGGATGTTTTTGGTAAGTTTAATGCATTTTTTGAGGTGGTTTGGGGAATATTTCAGCCTTTTTCCTTGGTCCTACTAGCTTCATGACCTAGTACTCCAGGGGGGAGTAAGAAAAAGTCACTGCCATGTCTTTCTTGGAGGGCTTGATCCAGGCTAAGCCCCCCTTAAAACCCTTTGTTGATGCTAAGACAAACTTAAGTGTTTTTATCTCTCTTTTGTTGCCTAAAGTACACTTTCTCAAAGTAACTAGGGTTGTGACCCTAGCCCCCCCCATGAAGTTCACCCCTACCACTCAACTGAGCGGAGGTACCTTCCTTCATGGAGGTCATACCAAAATAAATCAGGCATTTCATGCTTGTTGGCCTTGGAGGTTAAGCCTAAGTGGTCTCCCACGCCAAGACCCCTATACTCAATTGTTTCTACCACTTATTGTGGTCCTACTTTGTAACTGTTTCTGAATTCAGTTGCTTGGCCAAGTCATATTCTGTGTGGTCCTGACATCTATGCCCCTCAGTCCTAACCAGCACCATTTCACCCAAAAGAGTGCACATGAAGTGCCTATTGCAACCTCTGAGGCTAGAGTCTGACCAATTTTCATATAAAACCTTTTGTATTATCCATTTGTGATTGAATCTATGTGCATAAACCTGCTTTGTCTATCTGCAGCCCTTCTGTGTTACACTGGATTCCAAAACCAATCATTGATTCGATCCACATTCAGTCCTTGCTCTACTTGCTGCTTTGGTTTGGGGTTTTCAACTACAAAACCTGCAGGAATACATCAAAAGACCTAGGGCATAATTCAAGGACATCTTTCGGGCGCTTGCAGCGTCAGGGATTGTATCTGGGAGTGCTGCACGAAGAAGTCAGTCCCCAATGCAAAGTGGAAGGCCTCAGTGTCCATCACATAGAACCGATGGGCGATAGTTCGGGAGCCCATAGGTACCTCCACTTCACAGTCTCCGCAGCTGTGCACCACATGTCCATACCCCATTCGTATAGCCGCGGTGGTCAGGGTGTTCTTCAGGCTCCCACAAGGTAAAGTTTTCTTGGCCACTATCGATATGGTGGCTCCAGTATCCAATACCCCCAGGTATCCACGTCCCCCTAATCGGATACGTACCTAGAACACCAAGTCCAGGGCCCCACCTGAGCGTCCCCGTCAGAACTCCGCAGGACAGGTCACCTCGAATCCCTTGTTCTGCAATTTGCGGGCCATCCTCATGAAACGGCTTCTCTTCTTAGCGTTGCCGTCATCACCACCTTCATGCTCACGCTTGGCCCCTTGTTCTCGCTGGGCCTGCGTTTGCGAGCGTGTGGTGGGACCAGACTGCCCTCCAGTGGGCTCGGAGTTCCCCCCTGGATTAGGGTTGGGGTTGCCTCCGTTCTTGTCCGGGTTCTTGTTGTCCTTGTCTGGCTGGCGGTTAGCGCCTTCTCCACGTCCACCTTGGTTCTTGTCTTGTCCTTTTCCACGTCCTTTCGACTTGCCCTTGCCGGAGTCGTTGCCGTTGCCCTTGCCCCCGCCCTTGCCAGAGCCCGTGCCAGCATCCTCGCCCTTCAGCTTCGCGGACAGGCACTGCTTGTGGTAGCACTCATCCTCGTAGTGCTTCCTCTTCCCACAGAAGGCACAGGTGATAGTACACCTGTAGTGATCCGGCATCTTTGCCTCGGCGCCGGTGTTGGTCTCCTGCTTCTTCCCTTGGACTACGAAGCAGTCTCGCTGCTCGCAGTCAGGGGCGTGCTGCGGGTGACCCTGCTTATCTCTGGCATCACACCAGAAGAGCTCCTTGACATTTTCCATGATACGGGCGTGTTTGGGGGTAGTCCCCTGTCGAGGTCTAGGTCCTTGGTACCCTTTGCCGTGGCTTCCAGAGCCTCCTCCTCCAGGACGGTAGGCGTTCAGGTGCTGGTCGCTTTCCTTCTCCAGCGCCAGCTCCAGGAGTAGCACACATAAATCCTCGTAGTGGAGGGCTCTAGCCTTGCGCTCTGCCGTTGAACGGCACTCGTCCCACAGCTTCCGAGGGAGCTTAGCCACCAACCAAAACAGCAGGTCGTCGCTGCTGTAGGAACCGGGCGTCAATCGTCCACCCCAGTGATCCAGGTCAGCCAGTAGCTCCGAGACCCTGCCAGGTTTGGGGTTGTTGGGCAGCACGGCCAGGTTCTGGATCTCGGCCCTGATGGAGAGTTCGGTTTCATAGGTTGGGTACTGCCTCTCCAAGGCAACCAACACGTCGGCAAAGGTGGCGGACTTAGGCACGATCTGCTTGACCTGCTTCTCCAGGTACTTGGTCTTGCAGCACTGCAGGAGCAGATCACATTTGACTCGCCCACTGGCATGGGTTTGGCCGGTCATTCGGAGGAACCCGCCAAAATTCTCAGCGAACTCGCTGAGATCCTTGCCTGTGAACTCAGGCAAGTTCAGCACGATCTTGGAGGTGGCAATAGTCTTAGCCTCCTGAGACCTGCGTCCCTCAGGGCGCTTGGTCTTCCTCCTCTTCTTCTTCTTCCACCCACTCGGGTTCTCGGGGTCCTCAGGGTCGTCGTCCTCCGAGGGCGAAGCAGAAGTCATTGAAGGCGGCTCATCGTCAGAGGGGTCTCCGCCTAGATCACTAGAGCCATAGGGCTCCACGTCAACCATTGCCCTCAGGGCTATCAGCCCCAGCCGGTCCAGCTCGGCTCTCGTAGAATTCCCCACGTGGCTGTAGGGTGGCTGGGCCGTTCTCGGTACGAAAGGGCTTCTCGGTATCGCTGTAGGGGTCGGCATGGGTCTGCTCCTCAGGCTCCCTAGGGTGTTTGTCAACCCTGCCACCAGGTGGTTAGCCTGTACTCGATGGGGTGAAATTCCCACCATGGTAGGTGACGCTTGGGGCGGAATCAGGGCCTCAAGTTTAGCCCCAATCTCTTGAGTGAGATCGCCCACAAGTTCAGAGGTGGCTCCTCGGAGAGCCTCTTTTATCTCTGATCGCGTCAGGGACCTGTTGGAGGATCTCCCCGATCCTCTACTCCTGTTCCCGCATGACTCAGGTCCTCTCCTCAGCCCACTCAGGGTTGCATACCCAGGAACATCCACATAGGCTCCCGGAGCGGGTAGAGGATGGTGATAGTCAGCCGCACACCATCGCGGCGCAGAACTGGAGGCCACCGGCTCAGTGGTAGTAGTTGCCTCTGAAAACGCAGTGGTAGGTGGGTTCACACCATAGGCAGGGTAGGTAGGCATACCAGTAAAGCCTGTGCCCTCAGCCATAGGCGGGGTGGTTATGGGTGTGGATGTTGCAGCGGCTGGGTCTGGAGTTGGGAGTGTGGAGGTTGTAGGAGAGGGTGATGCTTGGAGGCCAGAAGCGCTTGGTGCGCCCTCAAAGGTCGACTCATTCGTCGGGTCGTGCCCATGGTCTACTCCTTCGTCTGCCATGCTTTCTCCAGCATCCTTCTCTCTCTCTCTATCTTTCTCTTCACAGGGTTGGTGTCCACCTCCTCGGCCGAGAGGGCCCGGAAGGCCGACTGAAGTCCCTCCAGCGAGTCATCAACCACGTCCACTGGCCCATGTAAGGGCACCGAAGGTACAGCGCTAGGTCCAGGTCCAGGTTCATCAGGTGCTGGCATTGCTGGTGCCTCAGGCGCCGTCCTCACGTCGGTGTCCTCCTTCTTCGTGTCCATATTCGCCCTTCTTGCTTATATATGACAGATCTCGGCGCACTGGATGTACGGCACGGGGTTGCTGCCGGTACGCAGAGACTGTCTGCCTCTTGCTACCAGAAGGTTTTATAGTGATTTCAACACTGTGTTTTTGTTGTGCCTCTCCTGCTGCTTGCTGCTGGTGTAGGGTTCCTGCTGCTTGTTTTTGATGAGGAAAATGTTTTATTGTTGAAATACAACCAATCCAGGATAACCCAAGCCAGAGATGAGCAAGTAGAAGATGAACAGGATCAAAGCATGAAGGGCTGCAGTCACAAAGAGTTAGATAAAGACAACTATCAACAATAGACCACAGCAATTAGCATACATTGCAATTCAGGATGAGATATTTTACATGTTTGAGAAAAACTGATTGGAAAACTGCCCCAAGGGCTCACTCTCATCCATAGTGCCATCTTGAGATGTGCACTCTTTGTTTTTGGATCCCATAGGTGCTGAGGTGGCATGGCTTGTGGCGCTGAGGTCACTGCGATATCAAATGGGATAATCCTACTTAGCTAGGCTGACTGGGTATTGAACCCAGGACCTCTCAAAAAGAGGTGCCCCAGCCCCCTAGGGTGCATACCACTAGGATAGCTAAGAATTCATGAGAGAACATAGATAAATTCATAGGCTCTGCCTTCAGTTGATTCGGGCCCCGCGTCGTTTGACGTCATCCTGACGCCAACCTGACGCTAAATTATCCTGACGCCTTCCTGACGCCACCCTGACGCCTTCCTGACGCATCCTAACGCATCCTGACGCGCTCCTGACGCCTACACCTCTACCCTGACACACATGTGACGCTTGCCTGACGCCATCCTGACGCATCCTGACGCCATCCTGACGCCATCCTGACGCCATCCTGACGCATCCTGACGCATTCCTGACGCCATTGGACTATCCTGACGTTCCCTGACGCCATCCTGATGCCATCCTGACGACATCCTGACGCTCCCTTGACATTTTCCTGATGTCATCCTGACGCCATCCTGACGCATCCTGACGCAACCTGACGCCATCCGTGATACATTCTTGACGTCATGCTGACGCCATCCTGACGCCATCCTGACGCAATCCTGACGTCATCCTGACGCATCCTGACGCATCCTGACGCGCTCCTGACGCACCGTGCCGCCCTTGAAGCTCCAGGCCCGGTTGGAGTACCTGGGTGCCACCCTAACCCTAACCCTACCTACAGTTTTTGCAAAAATTATCCATTTCAACAAAAAAAAAACAGTTTTGCGCACCATTGCACCTACCCTTACCCAATATGGCAATGTAGCATGCAACCAAAACACTTCAAATCATCAAACAGAATCTTTAGAGTAAATTACAAACAATCATTGGTAGCAAAAATGGACATTTCTTATCTTTGCACCTTCCTTACGGTGCCATTCCGCAAAAACATGTTTTCTCTCCGAACGGCCGGCATCGGGCAATCATGTCGATTTGCTGCTCGGCATTGTGAAGTGCACATGCAAATATGAAGAGCTTCGCCACCGTGTCGTTGTCATACAGGCCCCACTCTTCCTCCTTCACGAAGTTGCTCTGAACCAGACGACACACAAATTACACAAAGACACACACCCTGTGCTGTGCTGCTGTGCTGTGCTGTGCTGTGCTGTGTTGACACACAACGAACACACAGACAGCACTCTGACACCCAAATGACACACAGAGACGGCGCGCTGACACACAGACAGCGCGCTGACACACAGAGAACACACAGACAGCGCGCTGACACACAGAGAACACAAACAGAGCGTCGGAATCCTTGGGAGAGGAGAGATCTTTGCACACTGAGTGCACCTGAATCCCCATTTCGGCGCATGTATTTGACAGCACTGAAGCAAAGCTGTCGGTCGCCTCGTTGCTAGAGGACTGTACTGTGAATGGCATCATGTTCGCAAGAAAGGCTCTGCGCCAGTTCTCCAAGATGTTAATATGTTTTGTGGGGAACACCAACATGCTGGGCAAAGCGTTGGTGGGCCTTGTCTGATCTTTACGGAGGTGAGGCTGCGTAATGAAGACACTGTTTTCGGGCACCTCGTCAAAAACGCTCATATGGCTTGCCCCAACACCAAAAATTTCGTCCACCAGACAAACACAGTCCCATTTCTGACCAGCCTGATGACAGTTGAGGATGAACTCCTCAATTTGAGTCTTAGCCAGTTGTGCTGCCTGAAGCATCAATCCAGGCAGTGGACAGCGCAGAGAGAGACGAAGCAGATCCGCAGAATTGGCAGCAGCAAATTTCGAAAACTGTGCGCGAACGTGGCCACTTGTATCTGACTGGACCTGGGCATATGGTCCTAAAGCCATCACGATGACCAAGCGTTCTGAAACGGGAGCCTTCTCAAAAGTTGCTTGGAAAGGCGGAAGCCCAGCAACTATGTCTACCACCCTGGTAAGCTGCTCGCACATGCGCTGTTGCGCGCTGACACACAACGAACACACAGACAGCGCGCTGACACCCAAAAGACACAGAAATGACACACAGACAGCGCTGACTCACAAACGACACACAGACAGCGCGCTCATCAATACCTTGGATAGCTTTTGCTCCGCTTCGCGCCTCAACTGCACTTCAGTCATATCCACCTCAGCAGCTCGACGTTGGTTGTGTGCCTTATCCATTTCGACGTCGCGCCTCCTTTGCTCTTCTTGCGTCAGCAAACGTTCTAAGTCACGTCGCATCTTTTTTCCAGTTTCCTGCCAGATTGAGGCTTGAGATTCTGCGGCTTGTCTCATTGCCTTTTCCCTGTCACGCTCCGCTTCGATCCTTCGACGGTACTGCTCCTCCTCCGTCAGTTGGGCCTGTAACGTCGCACAACAATACGGCAGGAGTGAACGAGGTTTCCGAGAGCTCCGGTGTACACCAATAGATATGATTCGCTCCTGGACTAACGCAGGACAATCTGATTACGGGTAAATTGTGACCTCATGCTTGATCTGAATGAACTTCTTCCCACTTTTTCGACTTCTTCACTCTTCCTCCTTCATGAAGTTCCTGACTGTAGCAATGATGGGCGTTGTGTATAAATGGCAGGGACATAATCTGTGAAAAGTTGTAAATTGCATACCTGTGAACAATTTTCTTGTAAACCATTTTCTTCTTTTCGGGATTCGCTGCCGTCATGCCCGGTGCCCGCTATTCACTTCAACCACCTTTATCTCACAAAGGAAAGATATTTTTCTGTTCAAAAAACAATTTTCGGCGTTTCCTGCCATAAAGCCTTCTAAAGGATGTTCAAAATATCTCATTAGGTTTGTACCCTGTACAACATTTTGTCTTTTATGTGTAATCTATTTCTGGTAAGTATCAACCCCGGAGGCCTGATTGACACCCTGAGATGCCATCAGGTCCTGGTTGCGCCATCCTGACGCTATCCTGACGCTATCCTGACGCTATCCTGACGCCATCCTAACGCCACCATAATTTCCTGACGCCACCCTGACGCCATCCTGACGCCAGCCTGACGCTCCCTGACGCCATCCTGACGCTATTTTGTTGTTTTCCTGACGCCATCCTGACGCATCCTGACGCAACCTGACGCCATCCTGACGCCAAACTACCCATCATCCTGACGGCATCCTGACGGCCATCCTGACGCATCCTGACGCCATCCTGACGCCGTCCTGACGCCATCCTGACGCCATCCTGACGCCATCCTGACGCCATCCTGACGCTATCCTGACGCCATCCTGACGCCATCCTGACGTCTTTAGGTCGCAGGGCCCGAATCAAGTATATCAGTGCCTCAGTCACCCAGGAAAAGATGTTTTAGTGCCTATAGCTTGGGGATTAGGGGGTCCACACAACATCCTGATTTAGTGTTTGGTTCCATAGGTCAAAATGTGTTATCACCCCTTTTGGTTAGGACAATACTAAGATAAAAATGCAACAGTGCTTAGAGCACCTCTAATACAACTAAATTATACCCTAAAGCATTGGAAAAGCACTTTTTCTTACTTCTGCGGGTACCTGTACTCGTTAAGGCTTGGTGTTCTTCTCCTGCTTATGAGAAGGCGTACGGATCATGGACCAAAGGCGCAGTTAGCGTTGGTGATGGCTGCATTGGTGGCGACTTCAGCAGGCTTTCGGGAAATTACTCATGTCGCACAGTAAGGACTATAGTCCTTCTTTTTTGTGAAGCTGGTGATGCAATAGCTGGAGGGCGGCCGACAGCGAGAAGTAGCTGCAGTACCGGCTCAAAGTCACCAAATGCGGTGCGAAGTCTGGTGCTGGCACGATTTCGTAGCGGATCGACGGTGAACAGATGCTGGTCAAATCAGCATCACTGAGCGAGGTTTTTGGTGATGGACATGCCCGGGTCCCCTATGCATGTGCAGAAAGGCTGATTTCGAAAAAAAAATAGACACTGAGAAAGTGTGAACGAGTTGCAGGGTCAAAGTAGATATGGGTTCATGGGACTCAAGCAACCTTCCCCCTTCCCAATATCCCGATCATGACCTCTCTTGCCATGTGTGCTTGGTGACCTACTGTGATTCCTTTGTCACATAGGCTCCCCTACATTTGTTGCTTTTTTTATGTTGATTGCATTTGCTTCCTTCCCCATTATTGCCATGTACATCCGCCACGGCCTTGAAGTCAATCTATTCTTCAGCATGAAGGAATTCAGTATGATGAACCACTTGAAAACACGAGTCACAGATGCAAAAGACCCTCAAAGGCGTCCAACGGATCATGGGTGGCACACACTGGGGGGAGGGGGGGGGGGCATTTTCGCACTGCAAGTGCACAGCACCAATATTTGCCCATTATTACATTCTTGAAAAGCACCACGGGAGTACAGAATTCAGGACCCTGCGATCCATGGTCACTGCTGGTGAAAAACAGTTGCATTTCCTCACAGCGCACGGTGTGCCTCCTAGATGCAAGCCAGGGCGCGTTGTAAAAGACAGGCCTATGCTCCGCTAGGGGGCGCTGCCAGTGACACAACAAATGTTTTCTGTTGCACTAGTCTGTAGTATTTGTAAGTTTCTTGCAATGATTATTTGGTTAGAAAAGGGTGTCTTCGGCCGAAGAGAATTTTTATGCATTCAAACGGAGTCCTAAGCATTCCGAAAAGCAGTGCAATGTGTCAATAGAGGGGCATAACAAAAAGGGAATGACGAATGAATGCCCGTTGGTGCATTTGCAGAATTCAATTGCATTTGAGCAATTCTCTAAGCTTTACCATAGTGATCGGTGTGATTCCATGGCAATATATGTGTATTGCAGGTCAGTCAGTTTTGAGCACTATGCTTCTGTTAATTGATGCATTTGTGAGTTGTACTGTGTTGTCCCTTGTTGCAGATTGTTTTGGTACAAACAAAACGATAATGGGATATAGCTGCTAAATTGTGACATATGTTTTAATGGAGGATAGGGTGCTTGCTCCAGGCATTCAAGTCCAACATAGGCAAAATGACGAAGCACTTTGGTGTAGTTTTATGCTGAAGATGTACATTGTCATTGGCAGATTTTGTGAGGAGGAAGCAACACCCATTGCTTGCAAGCATCCAACGACACATACTGCATCCAGCAAGTGAAATTAGTATCTTTTGTAGAAAGTGAGAGAGTGAAACTATGTAATGAGGTTCTGTTTTGCATTTGCCCATCAACAGATTTTGAAACATTTGAACAAGTTTTCAAAACCGCAATGTTAATTGGACAATAATTCCATTATAATCATGGTGATCAAAAAGCGGTACGTGTGCTAATGATGGTTGGGTGCATGATCAGTTGAGAAGTTTATTTCTGCCAAGGATTGTCAATCTGGCATTGTGGGGTGGCGTGAAAACAAGGTGGCTGAGTTAGATCTGTGAGAAGCCATTTCCAAATGAAGCCCGCTACCGACAGCTACGGATTGACATATGATTGCTAACAGTGAAGGCACGCTATTAAGCGGTGGTTAGAATTGGTAGGAATTAGCAATTTCGGGTAACAAGTCGAAAGTTTCGTTTTGGCAGTTCGGTAAGGAGATTTTTCCGTATAAATGTCTTGTCCACCGCCGATTGTGGTTTTTCTTGGAATGATTGTTCTTGTTCTTTCCTTTTCCGTTCTGAAGCCAGCACACAAAGTGAATGAATCAATGAACACACAACATGAGGTTAAACATATTCAGCGGGTTGTTTTATATTGCTGACATATTTTTGCACATTTACTGACGGTTTGACAGCTGTCAAGAAAGACCTACTCAATCCATCAAGTTCAGTTGCTTTTGGCTTTCGATGCATGCCAAGGAGAGAGATTTTTTGTACCATACCCACTATGACGGACGTGGAGGGCGGTGGTGCACGTCTGCATTGTAGTGTGCCACATTGAAAATTGTACAAAATTGTTCTTGGTATGTGATTTTGACACTCATTGGTTTGACACCGTTACGGAGTTTTGGTTCACCCACCTCCTCCGTATAATGTTGAATGTCCATTTTGTATGCGGAAGCTTGGGCTTTCAGCCTATTTGTGCACCCTGTGCAACTGACTTGTTGGGACGGTGTGATGAAACACACGCACAGGATTAACAAAACATGATCAGGCGCATTACGCTAGACTGCCATGATGAATCGAAAGTAGGCAAAGTTTTGTATTCTAAGGTGTCTTTTGGCGATAGATCAACAGAATGAAGTTGTGTACAGAGATTCTGCTTTAGATTTTTCTGTCAGCGGATTTTGAGGCACTTGAAAACGTTTGACAAATTTTGAAACAAGCATTTTCAATTGGACAACAATTACACGACACAAGAAGAGTACTATAGTGCTAGATATAAAAGCCAAAAGACACCATTGGACAAAGTTCCCCCTTTGATTTTATATGGATTATTGGGGTTGAGGGTCACATTTCGTTTTCATGCATTGTACAATAGCCGCCTCTTTTTTTTTAAAGGGCCTTTTGCCTTTCAAGGGGCTTAGAGGGATTTACACAGAGGACCACCGCGAAAATGCATTTTGAGTAAGAAAAATTGCCTTTCCTGAGGGATGCCTTCTGTTCTGTTGAATGTACATAACACTGCATCGCTGCAGTGTCTGGTGTTGCCGCTGTGCCTGTTAATTCCGCAACCTGAGTCGCGGCGACATTTCATGTCGTCGATGATATTTTCTCTTCATGAAGAACTGATCAGAAATCGACTGTAGACTTCATAGAAATTTACTATGTGTGATTCGAGAATTTTCTGTGGATTTGAAAATAGTGTTAGAGAACAAACACTGTTAATTCGCTCCGCAATCTGTACTGATGTCCATTCCCGATTGCATCGCTCATTGAGTTGTTATGTTCACTATGCATTGCATGCCATTATTGAATCTCTGAGACTTGTCATACATACGCCGTGCTTATCCTTTAGCCATGGTGTGACATGTATGGATCAGTGCATGGGGATATCTTGGGATGTATAAGTGGAACGATACTCGTGGAGTATCTTGCAAGGCAATGTTGGATTTGTACGAAGAGTGTGCATACCAATGGTTGGAAAACAAGGAGTTGACGGACGTTGCGGTCCTATGGTGATCATGGCCATCTTATCTTGTTGTCTTTGTCTTGCTTCGCTTTGTTGTTGTTGTTGTTGTTGATTTAATGTGGGAACATACTCTTTGGGAAAACATGTTCATCAATTCTTTTCACCTTTTTTAGTTGATATCCAAGCTTTCTTTATGATGTGGAGTTATCAAATATTTTGGTAACATTTCTATTGGGAAATGCCTCCTCGAATAGATAGCCTTTCATTTTTGTGGCAATCGAATCTTTTATAATCAAGGAGCCATGAGGGTGCTTTTTCTTTGTGGTAGCAGAGGTTTAGGTGAGTGGAGACCCACACCCATCACCTCATATGGTTTCGAATTCTGTGAGTTTTCCTCACCTCATGATCGTGTAGAGGCTCCATCAAGGGGTAGCGCCAAGGACCAAAAATATGCCTTTTTTGGGCACCCAAAGATGTTCCTACGATGTAAATTTTCCCTTGTTGATTACCTTGTTCCTTGAATTGTTCCGATATCTTGTGGTTGATTGCCATCTCCGTTGGGATATTCTACGAAGATTTGATTTACGAACAAGGATTGCGGTACAAAGTCCCCATGCACTGAATCCAATGGGTGCCCCCTTTTCTCCTCAACTCAATATGGGATCAAACTATCTAAAGTCCTTCAGGACCGATACGACAATGATGAGGCGGCGCCACGGACAAAATGCGTAGACACGCCTATCATTGGTCCTTTGAGCGGTTTCGGGAACGCTTAACATGAAGGAAGCCTAGGGGTCGCTGCACTTTTGATTTCCGAGTTGTTCATTTGGTGCTTGATACCATGTCCTTTTTCCTCGTTTCTCTGAAGGGATTTGGCTTCATCAAATTGGGAGAAGAATTATTTGCGGGGCTCCGTGGAGGACCATGGTTGTTCGACACTACATGGGAATTGACTTCGGTGGTCACATGCACGATGATACCAATAACAAGTTTGTGCTCGAGCATCCTTGCAAAAATGGAGATTGTGAATTTCGAAGACATGTACGAAGGATGATAAAATGAGTGGTATTTATCACGAATCTTGGATCCCCGATGAGTTCTAAGACTTTGCAACAGGAGGTGCTCGTCGGTCGGCGGTGGGGTGTAAGCCAAAACGGTGTTGATTCGTTGGTCAAAGTGTTTGAATTGGTCCCAACCACCGATGAGAGTAGGAATACTGGTAACCGATGGTGGCACTCGCGAACGTGGACACTACCTATGACGGCCCTTTGTTGCTTTGTATGGACGATCATCGTTTGAAGCACGTGACGGCTTCTTGCTTTCATTTTGTTGGGATATCTCGAAGCACGTGTGAAGCGCGAACTTCGAAGTACTGCATACTTCGGGGAAAGGGAGTTCGTTACATTCATACGACGAATTATTTTGCAATTGACGAAATTGACGAATCATGATTGTGGATTTGTTATGTCGTTATTTGTGCTCGTCCCTACCTTCGAAGCATGGCATTACCGTACCTACTTATGACAGGGTGGTTGTGTAGGCGAGGATTTGTGTGCCGTCGCTTGGTTTCATCTCTTGGCACGAGCATCGCCTTTGCATGGGCTTGGGGCCGTGACAATCCTCTTTCCCAATATATCCACACTCGAAGTGATGGATCCGGTTGCAATCACGAAGCAAGGACCGTGGTTACCCTAGAGATTTTTGCCTTGCCTACCATCGGTGTCGTACGGACGGAGTGCGTTGCATTTGTCACATTGAATTGAAACGCTGTCCCGTTGTCCACGTACCGCATACCATTGATTACAACGCTGGCAGGAATGACCGCGCTTCTGGTGTGGTGCATTGAGATGGTATTCATTCTAGGAGTGACCAACAGACCCTACATGTGCCTCCAATGCCAAAGCGGCACTCGGTATGGCGGGCAGTGCCTAGCACCTTTTGGATGCTGTACTGGTCCCTGGGTATTACCTGGCAGCGTCTTTTAACTCACTGTTCCCACTGCGCAGTGCAGAGCAGACTAATGACTATTTGGACCCAGGGGCAGAGCCCGAGCGATCTCCTTCTACACCATGCAATGGTGGTTTCGAGATGTGGCTATTTTCCTTTGCCCTGCCGACTCCATTTGCCTAAGCTTTCGTTCATCTGTGCGCGGGCGTTGGTCACTTACAGGCGGTACAATTTCTGCCTTCGGGCGGAGTGCTACGCAGGATGGGTACTGCTGGAAAGGATCCATGAACAGCAAACTTCCGTTCCTCTCGAGTGATCAGTGGTCCAGTGAGCTCTGCAAACTGACTGCATGCTCTTTCCGTTGACAGGAATTTCTGTCCCTACCTCAATGCCACAAGAGGTCGCAATGGAGAAGGGTTGGCTACATTTGCTATGTCGATGGCGCCGCATTCATTGGCGCTGTGGACCAACTTCGATTCTGAGGTGTCCCGTATCATGAAGGAGACTCAAAGGAAGGCTTTCACGAGGTATCTGTGCGAGGTCATATTTCATGCTGACACTCCAACTGCGACCTGCCGCAATTGTGCCATTGGTCCTGTCTGGAGATTTTCGCTCTGTGGTGTCAAAACAAAAGCCTCTTAGCAACTTCTGGGTCTGAGATTTCAGCAATGTTTGTCAAGAATCCTTCCTAACCGAGCCGTCCAAAATGGAGTACTTGTACAGTGAGTGATCAATAACGCTTGCATTATGCGTTGGACACGGTGGTATCCAGTTGGGTATGAGACCACGTTCATTGATTTTCACAAAGTCCTGAGATGGAACTGGGTACACGTATGAGGTCAACTGTGACTGTTTATCTTTCCTTTGGTCACGAACACATGCTGCACTTCGCCACCATCAGCGAGACCACCTCGGAGTTCTTGCAGAATTTGTGCCGCTGGCTTCTGCAGAGCCCCTTCTCTGGTTTGATTGCCAGTAGCCAGTTAAGCCCACGACCTGGCTGGAGGATGGGAGAATTTTGTGTGGTGGTGTCATTCAGACTATCCGGCCTGGTGTATTCAAAATTTCAAAGTTACAAGTGGACCAGTTCAACTTGCAGAAGGCAAATACCGGTACCCACGTGGTCTGTTTTAATTCGGTGTGATTAATCTGTACATCCGACCCATTAGTGCGTGGATGTCTGACCAGGCGCCAGCCCGACACTACCTACTTGGACGCTTGCGAGTATGCATGATTGGTGAGACCCGTGGCTGTGGCCAGGTGATTCACTGCAACTGCGTTTGAGTGCTGTGGTTGTCCAACGCTTCTCAATATATTCTCCTGCTATGTGGAGACCTTTGAGGATGGTACTTATGGCATTGTTCCCTTTTGCTGACTCAATACACCGGTATCATATCTGGCTCGGTTACCATTGGATCGCCAAGACTTCCGTACTCCCGGAGAACTCAGAGTACATGTTCTATTACGTTTGGCAAGCTCATGGCGTATTATAATGACCACCTTCCCACCTGTCGGGTCAGCGACTTGGCTGGTTTTGGACTTGCCACCTCGACTGAAATTCCACCTCGACTATTGCGCCTACTACCTGTTTACTGTCTGGAACAGACTCCTGCGAGGTGACAGGACTGGGTGTGCTCGTACTCACGTTTGCGCTTCCAGTGATGTACTATCCCTTGAGCAAGCTGCTGCAAATGTGAGGTCCCACGCTTTCCTCGGCTGTATATCCGTCAGGATGATTTTGAAGGAGATTTGCCTGTGTCCAGCTATCATTTGCAGACGTCCTGGAACTGAGCAACTATTCAGTGGGCCAGTTTCAGAACCCTGTACCACAGTACCAGTGTACAGTCAATGG
The DNA here is from genome assembly GCA_964036045.1 of Eutreptiella sp. 'Long Island Sound 2002'. NCBI lineage: Eukaryota > Euglenozoa > Euglenophyceae > Eutreptiales > Eutreptiaceae > Eutreptiella > Eutreptiella sp. 'Long Island Sound 2002'. The sequence goes on along the minus strand of OZ038402.1, from coordinate 14,989,398 downwards.
CTTATCCCGTGACTGAACCACAGTGGGGAGCATGTCTGAGCAATTGTTGGAAATGCTGACGCCACACCACGGGCTGGATAATGCGTGTGTGCGACAACTGGACCGGCATCCGAAAACCCGATTCCTTACGTCCCTGTGGAGGAAACGCTCTGAGCGGCCCAAAGGGTCCGTATCCACTGAATGCACACCCCGTCAGTGACTTCAGACAGGGAAGCCCTAGGGCGGAGGAGGGCCGGCAGCAAATGCCCTGGCCCCTGCCCCATGCGGTACAGTGCTGTGGAGATCACAGTGACACGGACAGTGAAGCCCTAGGGCGGAGGAAGGCCGGCAGCAAGTGCCCTGGTCCCTGCCCCACGCGGTATACTGCTCGGGAGATCACCGTGACGGGTCAGTACGAATCGACCCTCAGGAGGGGAAGCAATTTGACAGGTCGTCATTTTACTGGTCCGAGCAACGTCGTTAGCAGGAGTTATGTCTGCGGTACTATTCTTCTGGTGCACTTTGAAGGAGAAGAGATCCTTGAGAAGGAGCGCTGCAGTTGTGAGGCTATTGGTATATTTGGGCGTTATGGCAGCCTTAGGCTCTCCTTCATGGCGCTTCTTTGTACGCTGGACTCCAAGACACGGCCAGTGAGCCATACTGAGGTCCATGACAAAGCACCAGAGATGGTCGTAAACCTCAGCCGGAGTGATACGCAGGAGGAGGTTTTTGAAGGATGGTTTGTGAGATCAGTGGACCCCGAAAAGTTACACAAGTTCAGGGGTTTTCAACATGAGAGCCTAGTTTATGTTCAACGGGCTTCAGGCTGTACTGTTGTGTCTCCGGCCTTTCCCAAGGTTTATCATGATGCATCCCACGCAATGGACAACCTGGCTGCTTGCTATGGAGTGTGGAATGTCAATGCGATGCCTAAGGAAAAGACTGAAGCCTTTATTTGAATTCTGACGATTGGAGGCCATGCAGGCTGTATTTGACCAAGGCCAGGGTGTCATATGATTAAGTCCAGAGACGAGAATAATGATTGACTGTGCTACGCCCTTGCAGAGCGTTGGACACGGGACTGAATCTTCAGTACCCTTGGGAGGCAGACATGGTTGTCTGCTCAACATTCACCTGGCTTCGACCTAATGTTTTCCGGGCGCGACAAGTATTCCAGCAGGTGTGCCGCATGCAGGCTATCTTCTGGGTGTCTATGTCACCTTAATGGAAATGCAGCTGGACCCGTTGGACTGGCGTTTTGGCGCCTAAGAACCTGAGGTTGAACTTCACCGCGAAGCTGGGACCTCCTCCTTGACACTGCCCAGCGAACCAGTGCGTCGACATGAACTCGGAGCGGGAAACTAGTCTACTGTGGGTGCCTTTGGAGAGAGCGCCTTCAACAGCGACTCCATGGTCAGTACGCCACCAACAGAGACCAAGCCAGCGCCTGCAACGGGACTATGAGGTTCTGGAGATCGTACAGACGCTCATAATTGTTCTGGGAGCTGGAACTGGACTTCGTCGACAATGCCAGCCAAATTGGGTGCGGATTCTTCCTCCCCAGGATGCAATCCCTTGCTTGCTCAGGAGTTTGCTTGTTTGCTTGTTGGTTTCCTTGCAAAAAACCTGTTGGTGCTACAACAATTTTTCGTGTAGTCTCCACTGACCTGAACCAGTCTGAACTTTCTTTCATTGAAGCCTACTGTTTATGTGTAGGTGTGTGTATGTGTCAGTGTCACCCAGTGTCCCACAGGAATACTGAGATTGTCTCTCAGGCCTTCGTGGCTGGTGATGGGGCAGGACGGGTATGGGCACTGACACGGCACCAACAAAAGACAGCCTACTTAGTGGCAGGATGTGCGCGTCCTCTGATCCCCTTCACCCAGTGTGTGTGTGTGTGTGTGTGCGAAGTTTGAATGCTTACTTCCCCTATAAAACAGGGTGCCAGTCCCCTATGTTTGCTGCTGCCGAGGTCTGCCAAGGCCAGGTTCAGGTGTTTAACTGGACAGCCGTTGGCGGTTGATGATCTCAGGTCTGGTGTACAAAGGACATACGAGGTATTCTTGTCTGGACCCTTTTTCAGATGTGAGCACTTGCGAATATTCCTCACGCTTCATGTGTCTAGAGCACATTGGGACGCTGTTACCCCCAACATTTGTTGTTATCACAGTCTAAGGTTTGATGCAGCGTGAAGTACCAGGATACAATACAGGGGTCCCACCTTTTTTTTTTGCTGGGATTTTAGAAAGGCAGGTAACTCAGGAGAAAGCACGCGGCTTGGGCAACGATGTGAAGTACGCAAGCCGAGACTACCCTGGGTGACCCCCCTCTTACAAAAAGGGGGGGGGGGCGTCCACATGAAGACACAGTCCCTACTCCGTTCTGGGCCCCTCATGCTGTGCTTTCCGCTGTCTGTCTTTGACCCTGCGATGTTGCGACACTGGGAAGCTTACGGGCATGGCCGTTTCGCAATCTGGTATTTGACTCAGCTAATCCGCACCACGTGTCAGACCGGCCACCACAGTCATTTTTGGGATCATGGTAGAACTGGACAGCTCTTCACGTGGATCTGGATAGTCATACACAACTTTCAGCTGGCACCTGTTGCTGTATGGTATGATGGCCCCCGCTTCCTGTGTACACAGGGGTGTCCAGCATGCATGACACGCCTGAGGCCAGTGAACAGCAACATGTGTTTACACCATGTGCAGGCCAGCGTCAAACTGTTCCGCTTCTGTGGAGATAGGCAAGAAGGAACCTGCAGTTAATGTTGTGTTTAGATACTGAGTTTAGCCTGACGTTTTGCTCCCCACCTCCTTTCTTCCTTTGTTTGGCCGAAAATGACACCCAGGGCCGTGACCATCCGGCCCTTGCTGCTGAGGGTAGGAGCAACGACAAGCACTCTCCCGGTTGTAGGTACTACTGATCGGACCCCTTGTCTCTTCTCAAGCGCTAGCTGGAGCGCTATCCAACAAATCTAGTGTGTCCTGACTTGACCCCCTGTTCCTACTCTGGCGCTAGCTGGGGCGCTATCCAGAAAAACCAGCGTGCAATTCACTGATATGGAAACCTGTACCTGGGATGCGCTGAGGATACACCCAGTGGTAAAGCAATGCTGCTACATGGGACGGAAAGAGTGCAGTCGATCAGTACGACAAACCTACTGTAGGTGAAGGGCCGCATGATTACGATGCTCCTCTCGAGCTGTGCTATCCCTTTGTCAGTTTCAGTCTCCTTTGTTCGCTGGCTCTTGAGTGGATGTACGTTTACCAGCACGCCTGAAGGTGGATTGGGGTTTGTCTATTCCTACCTGCAGGTAATGGTATGATACCCCCCTATTTTATAACTGGTGGAGGTCGCCTGGGGCGTATTGCTTTATTTTGCAGGAATGCCTGGTGGGGTATTCTTCGTTGTGCGTGCGGTTTTCAACCAGCTCTCCAGGCTACAACCAGTGCTAGGCAGAAAAGCCAGAAGAGTACTCAGGCTTCGATTTTATACAGGCGAGTGCAGACGTTTCCTACGATGCAGATCTGCATGGCATGCAGCTTAAATCATAAATGAGAGTTGATTCTGACCAGACATACTATGCACCACCCAGAGGAGTCATGTCCAATGGTAGGATGCGCAGCCCGTTTTCGTGTGCGATGTACCTTTGCTGTGTGTGGTGTGGAAAAGTTTGCGGGTGATCCTGAAAGTGAAAGATGTCACACGGACTGACGCACATTTGATTTAGGAAGTCTACTCGCAACCAATCATCTCACGCTCGTGGTCCCTGGAGGACCATTGAAAGCGCACCCGAAGACCGTGAGCCGGTGCGTTGTAAAGAGTACGGTGTACACTACTTGCTCTCTACCGCGGTTATTCGTGCATGACAATGTCATGAAAGCCATCAATGAGTGAGATGGTGCGCGACTCGCTCTGCCAATGTATTATAGGGTTCCATGTTACAGCCAAGGCGTGCACCACTGAGTTCCCCTACGTCATCTGTATTCCTTCTGTGTGCCTATAAGTACCCTCACCGAAGGCGAAGCCGGGCACGCTGTTCAGGATAAACAATGATACCCCTTATCTGTTCGGGTTAAACAGTTACCTAGTCACAGGCCTTCGACACTGTAAGATACCTCAGACACTGTTGGCTTGTAGACTCATACCTTCATCCTGCAGGCAAGGGTACACCGAGCACACCCCAAGTTCAAGCTTACACCTCTGGGGTGGTACCCGGAATCTATGGCAGGATGTGGTATGGAGTGATGTGGGAGATAAATGCTGTGTGACACAGAAGCACCCCTTGCAGGGAGTAACCTCTGGAGGCTGGTTCAGGTATCAAACCCTTTCTGCCGGTAACAGTCTTGCCCTGGCACCAGACCGGGGAGTCCCTGGGACTGTTCGAAATGGCCCGCAGGGTTTCCGGGACGAGACATGTGTTCTTGCGTCGATCAAACTGTCAAAAGGTTGTGAACGCCTGAGCCCCAGCCGCAAGTTTGCCTCACACAGTACCCCCAATATCACACTCCACCTGAAGGATATGCGGGCCGTGTATGCCCGTAATATTGATCTCAGAAGTTACCTTTTTTCAGGTGTACCTGAGACGCACTGAGGGAACATTCTTCCTTAGGAATCCACAGTGGATTCCCCACAGCGTGAAGAAAAGCAAGGAGGAATTAGGATAATGTAAGCGAATGAAGCAAGCCCACTGATATCCACTAGGAGAAAAATATTCCTTTACCCGCAATGTGAAGAGCTCCACAAGGGGGAATAAGCCTGTGCTTGTATCCATGCGGTGGTGGGGTGGGCAGCACATTTCTCCTGGTTAACTTGTTTTGATGATTAACAGTTTGATTTGCCGGCAGCCAGTCCAGTTGAATTCTGTGCTTCTTCTGTTGTGCTTTTTCACTGTACAGAACACCGTGCAGTGGACATGATCCTCATTTCATTACGGTGACACTACTTTCAGTATGAAAAACGTGGTCGCGCTTTTCTGACAATTTATTGCAGAAACCTGGGATTGGTTAGACCAAACTGTCAGTGGTCTGGACATTCAGTGGTCTGGACAGTCAGTGGTCTGGACATTCAGTGGTCTGGACAGTCAGTGGTCTGGACATTCAGTGGTCTGGACATTCAGTGGTCTGGACAGTCAGTGGTCTGGGCAGTCAGTGGTGTAAATATGTCACTGTCAGTGTCAGAAACACAGCTCTCCGTTGTTACGCCCAATCTCTGTTTTTGTACGGAACATACCCTGCTGACCTCAGTGTACCTTTGAAGGAAGGGTTATCACAGGTTCCGCAGGATACAACTTCAGTTCTGTCTCTTTAACAATTAAAATTGCCCTGAATGGGGGGGGGTGTCCCCTAACGTGAACCACCCCTGAGGCGATAAATGACACTTTGTTTTTTTTTGTGGTCCTGGCGAAGCTACCCCTGAAATAAGATTATTTCTTTTTTTTGAGCCCATTTAGCTGTCACTGTGCTGAGAGATCACCAGATTTCTCTGGCTTATCAAATTTTGCAGATGTTAGGTTTAGCTTCTGTTTTGTTGTGCTTATCCAGGGTTTAAAAGACACAGTCTTCTGGTAAGTATTTGAATGTTTTGTTGTGTTGTGGCAAAATGAATCACCTTCTTCTGATGTACCAACCCAAATGTGTATGTGGGATGGTAGTACACGTGCATTGCGTTTGAACTGAGACCTGGTGTTCGGATTGAGAAGTGGTAGGTGTGATGATTACAGAAGTCACCCCCTGAAGACATGCCAGGTGAGTCATGTCTGGGGGGGAGTAAGAAAAATTGCCTTTCCTGAGGGATGCCTTCTGTTCTGTTGAATGTACATAACACTGCATCGCTGCAGTGTCTGGTGTTGCCGCTGTGCGTGTTAATTCCGCAACCTGAGTCGCGGCGACATTTCATGTCGTCGATGATATTTTCTCTTCATGAAGAACTGATCAGAAATCGACTGTAGACTTCATAGAAATTTACTATGTGTGATTCGAGAATTTTCTTTGGATTTGAAAATAGTGTTAGAGAACAAACACTGTTAATTCGCTCCGCAATCTGTACTGATGTCCATTTCCGATTGCATCGCTCATTGAGTTGTTATGTTCACTATGCATTGCATGCCATTATTGAATCTCTGAGACTTGTCATACATACGCCGTGCTTATTCTTTAGCCATGGTGTGACATGTATGGATCAGTGCATGGGGATATCTTGGGATGTATAAGTGGAACGATACTCGTGGAGTATCTTGCAAGACGATGTTGGATTTGTACGAAGAGTGTGCATACCAATGGTTGGAAAACAAGGAGTTGACGGACGTTGCGGTCCTATGGTGATCATGGCCATCTTATCTTGTTGTCTTTGTCTTGCTTCGCTTTGTTGTTGTTGTTGTTGTTGATTTAATGTGGGAACATACTCTTTGGGAAAACATGTTCATCAATTCTTTTCACCTTTTTTAGTTAATATCCAAGCATTCTTTATGATGTGGAGTTATCAAATATTTTGGTAACATTTCTATTGGGAAATGCCTCCTCGAATAGATAGCCTTTCATTTTTGTGGCAATCGAATCTTTTATAATCAAGGAGCCGTGAGGGTGCTTTTTCTTTGTTTTTGAGTGTGTACCCACAAAGTAGCTAGGATGCATGACACCAACAAGGCCGCATTCGTTGTGGAAAGGTTTGCGAACGAATGACTTTCTATGGTCCCGTCTTTAAGCTCCGGTGCGCACATTGGGTGTACGCACATCTAGACCCCTCTACATTGCCTCCGCATTTCGGAGTTGCATCGAGTAGTGAGGAGTATTGTAAGTGAAGGTACACAACTAGATTCAAGGGTGTCAAAAAAGCCTATGATGCACGCCACCTCGAACATCTCGTTTGATGCAAAGCCTAAAGGCCGGAGGACAAGAAGACAAAGGGTCAAACAGTCAGAGGCTGTTGCGTAGGACACATTTTTTGATGCATCTAAGGCAAGAGGTGATGGGGTTGATCTCATCCTATGCACTCCCACGGCACTTGAAGCCCTCAAACCCCAAGAAAGCACCTGTGAATCGTTTCATAAAAACAATGGCCACCACCTTGTGGCAAATTTTGAGGTTGACTCTCTCCCGCGGATGAAAACACCCCAGCCTCCGTCACTCATCAGCCAGACACCAAACAAAAATGAAAAGATGACATTCACCAACAACTTAAAAACAATGAATCTTTAGGCTTGACATGCACCACCTAAATTCTATTAACTTTTGCATAGCACCAAAGTCAAGATTGTTGATAAGATTATTTTGGCCCTATCTGACATGTACCACAACACAACGTCGTCAGCAAAGAAAAAGGTGACTACTAGGTCTTCCTTTGGGCCCTTCTTCTAGGCAACACCCCCTCTTATCTTCATGGTGAGCTCCTTCCAAAGATCTAAGTCCAACTCTTAAACATAGTTTAGGATACGACGAAGGGTCTGGGGTGCATAACCCCAACTGACTATGTTCATAGAAACAGTCCGCAAACCCAACATGAATTGTACCCCTACAACTCATATGACCTTCAACCCATATGAGCGGAGGTACCATCTTCGATGTAGTGAGCAAATGGACACTTTAGTATCCGGATTATTGTAGTATATGATTTTGTTTCGCATAATAATGCTGGCAATCATCCACGTCCTGTGAATTATAGACTACAATAGCTAATATATCCCCGGTTTTACATAGCATTTCATGGGAGTTTCTTCGGGGCTATTGGGCATTTCATGCTCTTCATAGCATTTTGTCGGGTGTTTTATCGCCTTTCGTGGGAGCCCCATGGGGTTTCAAAAGTGCTTCATAGCGCTTCAGTGGCACTTCATTACCAAAATTTTTTGTTGCCACATCGGTGCTGGAATTGAGGGTTATTGCCTTTCAGAATGCATGAATGAGTGAAATGAGAAAACACCAACACAACAAAATCAATACCCAAGCATACCATATCAACACTCTACCATTTAGTTTGCTCGGCATGTGCAATGCTTACAGAATATTGTTGTACTCAACAAAAAAAAGGCAATGTGGTTTGTCGTTTAATTTGAACTGAGAACACCTCTTCATTGGGTCGTTTCTTTGTTTTTTGTTGACATGATCCATATCTTATGCCAGTGATCCAATTTGTCTGTTGTCATGGAGATTCCCTGCTTTCCACTTAATTGTGGCGAATTGGTTTTCCTATCTGAAATTCAAATGACAATGCAAATGACAATGCAAATCACAGGAGGGCAACAGCGAACAAACCATGTAACTTGTCCAATTGCATTCTGCCGCCTGCTGACAGAACAAAGCGCCATCAAGCTGCAAAGTTCACATCCGGTGCAGAGACACAGTCAAAGATGGGCGCAGTGCTGGGGTTATGTGCAATCTTACAATGCATGCGTGATTCAAGTGCTTCACGGCTCAACCGCCACAGGATTTGAGCTGCCGAGTGCTGGAGTTGAATGCAAGGTTGTTTCATACTGCTTGTTCAAATCACTCAAAACTGTCACCAAGAATGATACCACGAGTAATCACAGGGCATGCTGCTCCAGGGCACCGTGGGTACAGAGTGTTTTGGGGGCATAGCGTTCCGGGTGTAAAAAAAAAAAATGCACTGCGAGATCAGGGGCCGAGTGCTCAACGGGCATGATGATGCGGGCACCATGTTCAGGGGGCAAGGGAACACGACAACCTCCCCCACAATGTCAGATGAACAAGAAGATGTGAAACCAGAAAGCCGCTGCATCCCACAACCCGGGCAGGCAATGGACCCTGATACCTGTCCCGCAAGAACAATCCACTAACCTGGGGATACATCTGCAATCTATTCGACATGTGGCTGGCCACCCGTCATGAACACATGCTCCTTCCATTGCTGCTTGCAGCAGCACAGTGCCCGTCTGCACATCACCAGGTGCTCATACGGCTCACCGGTATAGTATCAACCAGCCACTGAGCAATAGCCTGCTCCCTATCCTCCTGCATGTTGTTGGGCTGACTCAGCGCTACACCAATGACTTTGGGTCACCAGGCCGGGAAGGAAAACATCACATCTTCAGCAGCAACCTTTGAAGTCACAAGCTCTCACAACAGCAGAGCCCTTTTGGGGGGGGGGGGGTGCCATCAAGGCTGAAAGAGTATGCCGGTTAGTAATTCCGGGTGTGCGTACATGTTTTGGGGCAGCAAGACGCCAGAATCAATGCAATGGCGCATTTTGTTTTGGGCTCCCATGACACAGACTTGTCAAATGGGCCGAGAGTGCACGCACAGCCCCAGACTTCTGCGGCGCATCGTTTTCGGAGCCCACATTTCCCTGAGAAAACGGCTCCTTTGAATCCCCCCGTCCAGTGTTTGGGGTTCCTTTCCTCGCGTTGGATGGCATAGCCTAGGACAGAGCCAACAACAAGGTCTCCACCTGCCCCACACACCAGCAGCGGTGGGCTTGAAGAGCCCACCTGGCCAGATCAGCAGCACTCTGATGGGGGGCTAACCGGGCTGATGGGGTTAACCGGGCTGACCGGGAGGGTGGGATGGGGGGATGGGGGGGTTTGGGGTCGGGTTAGGGGGGGAGCCCGGCGCTCCGTGAGTCGGTCCCAGGGTCCAGGCCCTGGGGTTGGCCATGCCTGGCCATGGTGAGTGGTGCAGCTTCTCTTTGATGGTACAACGAGGGGCACTGAGCCAACTACACGGGCATGCGATTCCCGATATGCGGGCGTGATCCCTTCACCCCCGAAAGAACTCTGGGCTATGTCACGTGTGCACTGGCGGCAAACAGTACAAAGCGCAGAAAGAAAATGGGCTCGTCAGTGGCCTATAAGACCATAGGTACCTTTCTGTCGCAAAACAAGAGACACGAAGATGCCTGTGGGTGGGCCACAGAGATGCGAAGCAGTGGGTTTGCAGCGGTACGCCAGTGGCCGACGCTATGCTTTACCCACTGGACCTGTAAATTCGACCTAAGTTCTGAGTTCATAAGATTGGGAATGGTGATCCCCCCCCCCCCACCACACAACACTCCCATTAGGCCCTCCCATATCAGAGCGGTGATGATTGTCGGGGGGGGGGGGGGCACTGAGCCCTGCCATTCCGCACCCCATCTCCGCCCCGGACCCCCCCTCGTCCGTTCCTCTGCTCCGTCTGCCTCAACCGGCGAGGCTGTGCCCGGTCCACAGATCAGCACCCGCCAGCAGCAGCCCCCTGGCCATTCCACGCTCCCACACGCATCACAGGGCCCAACTGGACAACCCCCAGGAAGGCCCGAAGCCCCGGGTAATGAGGGCCGATGAGGGGGCCCAGCGAGGCCTGCGGAGGGGCTGGGGCAGGAGGTGCTCGCCCGGCTGCCCACAGCGCGCACCCCCTGTGCCTGCCCACGGCGCGCACCCGCTGTGCCTGCCCACGGCGCGCACCCCCTGTGCCTGCCCACGACGCGCACCCCCTGTGCCTGCCCACGGCGCGCACCCCCTGTGCCTGCCCACGGAGCGCACCCCCTGTGCCTGCCCACGGCGCGCACCCCCTGTGCCTGCCCACGGTGCGCACCCCCTGTGCGTGCAAACCCCCCCGTTCCCGATGCAAGGCCCCCCCACAAGGCAGCGTGATGCAGGTTCTCCCCGGCCTCCCTCGGTTGTGCGGCCACGGCACAACTCCCGCCTGAACCCTTGACCATCACCAACCCACCCCCCCCCCACTGTTCCCCCTCCTCGTCCTCTGCATTTCGTTGGGGTGGCTCACCACTACACCAATTACTTTGGATTATCAAATCGCGAACCTTTGAACAGCAGCAACCTTTGAAATCAGAACAGCCCACAACAGCAGTAGCCCTTTGGGGTGGGATGCAGTGGAAACGGGGGTGGGGTGGGGGGGGGCTTCAATTGGTCGGTAGGCTGAGCTGGATGTCCCCGCCATAGACACTTCCAGCCATTGTTCTTCAGCAAGTTCACAGCAGTGCGTCCGGGTTTTTGCTAGGCGACTGTCCCGGTGCTTCCGCCAGTGTTCGCTTGTCCCTACCTTCCATATGTACACTGTCGTACCCAAGTTTGCGGGGCTTTGACTCTACAGGGTCAGTGGCGTGCATGGTGGTCAGGGTCAGTCCCTGGGTTACCTGCTTGACGCTGGCCCCATTCGGCCGGT
>OZ038402.1:14903305-14968305 GCA_964036045.1 Eutreptiella sp. 'Long Island Sound 2002' | reverse complement strand
GCCCCTCCTTTTGCCGGGCACCGCCTCCTGTCCGCCGGCGTCGCTGGGTTGCGTTGCGGCTTGGCGCCATGCGTCCTGTCGCGTCTGGCTTTCTTCTGTGCCTGCTTAGACCGTTGCTTCTGCGCCCATCTCTCCTCCCCATACGTCCTAAGACGGTGTAGGTGGCGTGAGACCTCCAGCGGCCTGGTGAAAAGGGGGCGCCCCTCCAGCCCCATGACCAATCCTGCTCCCATGGGGATTAGGGTCTTGCAGTGGTTGGTCATCTTGGCCGGCAAGATAGTGTCCTGTCCTAGGGCCCGACCCATGAGTGAGGTGATGAGCCTGAGCACTCTGGCTTTCTCCTAGAGGGGCATTTCCCACGAATCGAGATTGTGGGGCTGGCGGCAGCTGCCGCCCGGCATACGCTTCAAAGTCCAGAGCCAACTCCATGCGCGAGACCTGCCAGTGGGCCTGCGACCGGCGGCGCTCCGCAGGCAGCATCTTCAGCCACTGTAGCTCCGTTGTCCACCGGATCACCATAGGTAGGAGGTCTGGGCCCCATTGCCATTCCCTCGGCATGGCCCCCAATACGGGGGGGGGGGGGGCGTTGGTACCCCTTGCGGCTGCGGCAGCTGTAGCAGGTGCCATGGGTATGTGTTGTGCGGCTCCTTCCGGTGGCTGGTGGGGAAGAGGCTGCCCGTCTCGTCGTCAACCCCCTTGCGCTCTCGGAGGACGCCCAGGAACATCTCATGTAACTTCATTGCAAATAGTTGCCACGGGTGGGTGTTCTGCGCCGCCCACGTCGCTCCTGCTTCCACCAGGCGGTCCACCTCCCGCAGTCCTGCGGTCCTCCACATCCTCCAGCGGTCGCTGTAGCCAGTGTATAGGCACCTGCCTAGGTCCACGCGTTGTTGGCGCCATCTCTCGCCCTCTCCAATGCCGCTGGCTAGAACCACGCTGTCGGGGATGATCCCGCATAGACGTATACACGGGGGCCATTCGCGGAGGGAGCCTAGTTTCAGTGCCTTAGCCAGCAGCATGATTTCGGTGAGTAAGGGCTCCCGCTTCGCCTTCCACGCCGTGCATCTCCAGAGGAGGTGTTCCTCGTCCTCCGGCTCCTGCTTGTCGCAGTACGGGCACACGCGCATGGGTCGTAGACCCCTCTCGTTCGCGCGGACCGCTGTCCATATGGCCCCTGTCAGGGCCCCTCTCAGGATGGACTTGTCCAGCTCTGCTGGGCAGGTGTGCAAGTAGGCCAGAGTTAGCCCCCTGCGAATGCTTCCTCCTATGCCCGCGAACACTCGAGGCCAGCGGTGCTCGACTCGCAGGAGCTCCCGTTTCCGCTGCTCCTCCCTGACGACGTGCTCGACCGCCTCCTGGGACTCCAGCGCCATGTTCACCGGGGCCAGCGCCACCGGGTAGGTCCACTGCCACCATCCGCAGGTGGCCTGCCATCCCAGCCGGCTGAGCTCCTTCAGGGCCTGCCCCATGGGGCCTTGAACCCTGTTGGTCGTTCGATGCTCCCATACGGCCTACGCATGGTCTGCGGGGTCCCTCTAGTGCGCGCCATGCGCGCCAGCCAGCACATTCTGCGATACGGCACCACCATGCTCGGCGCCACTCGGTGCCCGGGCACCAGGAGGGCAAACACGATTTCCTTGGCTCGGCACGGCTTGCTGGTTCCCCAGAGTGCTTGCATGACCGCCGTGTCCAGTCCCGCAATGTGCTTCAGGCCGGCCACCCCATACAGCCCCGCCGCCAGGACTATGACCGCCACAACGGCCTTCAAACCCCACCGGCAGGGTGCGTACCTTGCGCAGTGCTTGCTTGGCAGAGTCCATGCGCGCCTCCAGCAAGGGCCTCGTTCCCTTCGTTATCGTGGTCCGTACCCCGACGCCCAGCTGTCGAAACTCGTGTTGCACTGGCAGTGCCTCTCCGTTAAGTTCCGCTTGCAGTGGTGGGGCATTGGTCCCCTGCGGGCCCCGCACACCAAAAAGCATGGATTTCTTCACGTTGATCTCCTGTCCCGTAAGCTGGACCCACTGTCCCGTGGCCAGCAGCATCAAATGCAGCGTCATGATGCACATGGCCAGCATGTAGGTGTCGTCTGTGTAGCCTTCCGCTGAGATGCGCACCTCCACTCCCGGGGCGGCATCGTCGCCCCCTTGTCTGGCGTCCTCCGACGTCGCCGACGAGTCGTCCATCTCATCGAACGGCACCCGGGGTCGCAGCGGCGATAGGGGCTCCTCATCTTCGCGCAAGGATGCCCGCGACGTTTCTGTGCTTGCTGGTGATGGCATCTCCTCCAGCCCCAGCCGTGCCCATACCAGTGTTGCTGGCGTCACCTCCCCTGGATCTCTGGGTCGTGGCCTGGGGGGGGGGGGGGGCATCCCCCCCGTTGTCGGGATTCGGTGGCAGGCGCCATTCATCTCCCACCTTCCAGCCCATTTCCGAGCAGCAACACGGCGGCTGGCATATCCACACCCATCTCTGCTCCACTCCCTCGCCTCATCGTGCCCACCAGCACGTTGGCAGTTCTGGTTCCTTCGGTTGCGGCGGCAGTTGTTTGGTACTGATCACGATGGGCCTGTTCACGTCATGGATCACCCTCTTCCATATGACGCTGAGCGGGCATCCTTGGAGGATCCCATTCGTTGCTTTCCACCACGCGCCCAAGCATCCCCCTATTTTGAAGACTCGCTGTAGTTGGCTGTACATACCATGGAAGGCCCTTAGGACTCCCTTCTCCATTCCTTGGATGTCTAGCATCTGTGTGTGTGTGTGTATTCCAAGATGATGATTCCAGTCATGCTCAAACTGCGAGGTTCAACACCCTGCACTCTGACTTCATTTTCAATAACCATGTGTTTGTGTGTGTACATGTGTGTGTGTGCGTGTGTGACGCTCAATCTTTGAAACAATCTCATAGCACTCGCTGTCTGTCGAAACAATCTCACAGCCCTGTTCGCACAGCAGCAATGTTTGGTTTGATACGCCCTGTGCAGCTATTCCTCCCCCTCAACATGACATGAAAATTATATAGGTTGAAGGCCCAAAGGAGGGTATGATTGTGACTGCCATGTATCCAATGGGCCGCAAGCGACTTGCCCACTCGAGCTGTCTACATGTTTGCATCACGTAGGCCATTCCACCTCCATGTGCAGTTGCACGTTCGCCCGTTAGGGCCCTTGCACAGGCGGCGGCGCATGAGCATGTGGGGCTGGGGATCCTACCTTCTCAGTAAATTTGAAAAACTAAAAATGACGGTTCCCTCGCAAGCCCTCCCCCCCCCCCCACGCCGGTTACTATTCAAAGGGGCAGGGAGTAGCCGTTTTGGCAACCGCTTGTGAAGCCCCCTTCAGTCTTCTGCCCGCTCAAGTGCACCCCTGCGCCCATCCGTCTCCCACTGCCCAACCCCAACCGTATACCTCAGGGGACCAAATCCATCGGGGGGCAGCTTGGCCTTGTTGCTGCCCCTCTTGGGCACGTAGATTGTGGCCACCTCAGGGCCATCCCCATCAAGCCCCTGGCGCACCACGACCTTCTGCCGCGGGGCGCCTTCAGGCGAGTCCTCAACGTCGGTGACGGTGAATTGCGCGTCGTTGGAGATGAGGCCGAACTCCGAGCGCCCGTGATCGCGCGCGGTACGTGAACTGACGTACACGTTGGAGGCCCAGGTGCTGCGGCTGTTCTCCTCCTGCGGACAGGGGGCACGGGGGGATTGCGGACAGGGTCCGAAATAGCGAGAACTGTCAGTGGGACATGATAGTGGGACATGGCGGGTGTTTCTGCACAGCACGGGCACAGCGTGCGCATAGCGCCAAACGGTAATTCCACTTTCCCCGTGACCACTCTGAAATCCACCCGCCTGTGGGGAAGCACGCGTGCACATGGCAAAAACAGACAAAATCCTGATGGGACCCCAGCCAAATGTCACCCACAACCCTCCAAGACCAAAGGCGGGCAAACAAATGTTCCACCCGTGTTCCACTCTAATTCCCATGAATATCATCATAGGTCTGTTGCCGGACAATGTCTTGCGGCTGATGAAAGGGACGTGGGAATCCAGTCCTCCCTGATATGCACCATCATGGAAACCCACCTCAAACTCCATGAGACATCCTGTGGTGCATCTACAATGCTGACACCATTGGAGATCATAGCCATGCCCACCGAGTCCATTGGATGCCAGACTCGCCATCGGGAGACAATGCTCGCGCCGTGTGCGCACTGTGCGGCCCTGTTGAGGTACCCACTATCATGAGGGTGCACTGTGTGCTGTGCAGAAAGTAGGCTATTTTGTGGAGGGTGACGGTGGCAGTGAAAAAAATCACCTCGAAGAGAGGTTGTTAGATCAAGCGCAGGCGCGGGCGTCGTATACCCCCCTTTTTGGGGGTCGTTCGCATAGCATACCCCAATGTATGGTTTCTGACGTCTAACCCCTTGTAAAATAATCATTTTAGGACCAACAATGATCCATCAATAGAATGTGGGTTACAGTTGTGTCGGTATGCCCGGTCTTACCCGGTACGAGTGCCGATGTTATAAGATATGGGACAAGTATGGGCCAAAATGACGCCAGCTCCCTCCCTCCACTACTTGTTGTACAATGGGACAAATTGGCCCTGGCCAACTGGGGACGGGGGTGAAGCCCACCCCTGCCCTGAGCAAATCTAAGTAGCACCCAGTCGCACATGTTGGTGAGGTCCAAGGATGTGAGAGAGGAGATGGGGGGAGGGGGTCTGGGGCCCCAAAAATTGTGTGCCAAAAATGGCCCAAATCAATAGTTCCTTTTGTAAAATTTCACACTTTCCCACTGTGAAATCTGGGTCGGGGGGGGGGGGTCCGGGTGGGGGGGTGGTACCCCCCCCCTCCTCCTCCTCATGTGGTAGGAGGTTCTAATACATCCCTGGTCAGGTTTCAAGGAGCCAGCCTCACCTTTGGGCAACTGAGTAGGACCCAGCCCCATTCTCACTAGGAACACGCCCCCCCCCCCCATCACCACCATTACTGAGCAAAAGGCCTGACTGTGTGTGGGGGACAACTCCCTTGGCACACCCTGAACACAGGCCCAGGGGCAGTGCTCGCACGGCCACAGGCCCCAGGCCCAAGCACACAGCACCTTCCCCACATCCGTCTCCGCAGACGGGGCCGTGAACAGCCCCAAGAGCACGTCCTTCAGCGTGGGCTCGCGGTTCCAGACCAGCCCACAGATGACCACCAACTCCCAGAACGATCCGAAGGGCGTGTCGTCGTACTCGGCCAAGAAGAAGCCCCCGTACGTCTTCCCGAACTGCTCCAGCGACGAGTCCAGCACAAGGCCCTCCGGCAGACGGCCCTTGGCCACGTCTGCACTGATGAAGGACAGCTGGATGCTGGCCCTGAGGAGGGCGCAGACAGGGGGGGGGGGGGGGGAGAAAGGGCAATGGTCGGTTCTTGTTAACTGAATGCCCCCGCCAACAGTTACATGATCTATTTTTAAAATGACACATACACAACAGCAACCAAAACAACCACCAACACCATCACCACCACCACAACCACAACCACAACAACAACAACAGTTAAATATCTAAGAAATAGTCCAATATGTTGTGTTCAATCCATCATGCTGCCAATGGCTATCAACAGTGGGCCAACTCTGATGTCAGGCACACAACGTATCGGCAACACCAAAGGCTATGCGTGTCAGGTATGAGGAAAAATGTAGTGCAAAACCAATCGTCTGAAAATGCGTGTTCCCTAGTTCTGGAATTGATTGGTTCCCCAGTCCCTGTGGCACAGGCGCGGGCGGTGAGGGAGGTTCCGGAGATTTTGGTCTGCTCTGCTGGGTTACTGCGCACAACTTACCCCCCTGCCCCAGATGCATGGTCAAAAACAGGGGAGTCAGACATTGCTGCCAGAGGGGACACCACAAAACCTGTACCCCAGTGCCAGCACACCGGAAGCGCACGCTGCACCCAGACAATCAGCGCCTGCACAAAGTTTCACGGCTATCAGCACGGCCCGCACACCTGAAAAGGATCCAGGACAGATCCCCACACGTACCTCTCAAGAGGTTTTTTCTTCTCAGCCGGTACATTTTGGCCATTTTCGGCGAAAATGTACCGGCTGGGGGTTTTCTTTTCTCAGCCGGTACATTTTGGCCACTTTGGGCGAAAATGTACCGGCTGCATTTTTGCAGCTGCGGCCATCGCGGCTCGAAGCCAGCCGCATGATGACCCAGTTTACAACATTCCTCAGAGCTGCAGTGTAGCCGCTGACATGTTACAGGGTGGGGTGGGGGGGGGGGGGGGGGGGTTTGCGCCAAGTCACTGTGTATACCGCTAGTGTGCGAGAAATTCGCGTCTGCGTGGAAAATTTCGCGGTCAATTTGAAACGCGAAATTTCCCACGCAATTAAAGTGCCATTTCCCCCCTCCTGTAGGCATGTTTGCTGTTCGTGTGTGTGGCAGACCGCCGGTGCCTGTGCGGTTGCTGCCGGTGCAGCCGGAGTGGCTGGAGTCGTGCGTTTGCGCGTGGATTACGGTGTGTGTGCATCGGATTGTTTGCTGTGTTGTGTGTCTCATCGTGTGTTGTGTCATGTTGTGTCATGTTGGTGGTCCCTTGGGGCGGTCCTTAAGGGCGGTCCTCAACAAAAAAAAATTCTAGTTTCCAAAGACCCCCCTGCAAATGGATCCCCCAAAGGATCCCCCCTACACCAACTTGACCACATCTGTTTCTTTCATTTACTCCACTCGGTCTTCAAGGTGTCCTATTTCAGATTTAATTCATTCACGTCAATTCCCTGTGGACACACACTCACAGTTTGACATGTGACCAAACTTCAAGGACGAGGGGCACAGCCCTAGAGCACCCGTAGGCCCTCACTGGGCTATAACCGCCGTCATCCCATCCGCCTAGCACACGTCGCACCTTGAGATGGCAGGGTACTGACTGTCATTTCAATGCTCTCAGCTGTGGACTATTCAATCTGTGGACTGTTCAAGTCGTGTAACGCGACAGATATTTGGGCATCGATTAACAGGTGACAATTGATTGACAAGAGGCAATCCAATAGTTCACTGACAACAGCAACACAGAACCAATAGCAAAAGGGGTAGAAAGGCCAGATAATGGCACAATGGTACAATTTTATGTACGACCCAAGGGGGGAGTGGCTGTTCCTGTGGGTGTCAAGCAGTCCACCAACGAAAAATCCACCATGTCAAACATATCTGGCCAATACACATACATACTCCACTGGCACAACCAAACACAACAGAGGAAGGAGAGGGGAAATGCATTCAAATATGCATGAGCACCATCGTAAAATTCAGAATCATGTCTTTTCATCACAAGCCATAAACATCGACGTAGGCTACACATGAATGCTACTTAGGTTCGTCCATCAACCAGGCCGATGTTGTGTCATTATAAAAACTGCTTGGTTCCACACTGCAAACAATAATGATGAATTCACCACTAATCTCCAAAAGCCATAATGCCTTGAAATTTCTCAATAATTCATGGAATCGACAACATAGGTGAACCTCGATTCAATACACCATGTGGGAGTTCAATGAAGGGTGTCTACACCAACTGGACCACGAAACTTCAAGCCATTTAATGTTGTTTCTTTCATTTACTCCACTCGGTCTTCAAGGTGTCCTATTTCAGATTTAATTTGTTCACGTCAATTCCCTGTGGACATACACTCACAGTTTGACATGTGACCAAACTTCAAGGACGAGGGGCACAGCCCTAGAGCACCCGTAGGCCCTCACTGGGCTATAACCGCCGTCATCCCATCCGCCTAGCACACATCGCACCTTGAGGAGATGGCAGTGTACAAGGGCACAAGGGCACAAGGGCTATGCGATAGGTACACTTACCCTGTTTAACACCGCCACCTCCCATGAGCCACTGGGTTGCACCCGATCAAAGGCGCAGAACACCAAGGAGGAGTGGGGCATTTGGCAAAACCTAGCAAGCGCTGTAGTAAAACCTAGTAAAAATTTTTTATCAAAAACTTTGTTGAAAAGTTTTTTTTACTAGGCAAAAAAGAAAAAAAATTTTAAAAAAAAATTTTACAGGTACTAGGTAGACACAAATTTGGACTTGAATCACTCATGCCCACATGGTGCACACCTGCCCGTGTACCGCCACGGGGCCGGCGGGTGCGCCACTGCCGCCTCCGGGGTCACCACCCCCGTGGTGGCCGCCATCGCCAGCGGGAGCGGGGCCATGGGCCCAAACCGCGAGGGGGCGGCCGCGCGCCGCCACGGCTGCATGAGCGCAGTCACAAGCCCCGCCACCACTGCCGCCACGCCGAGCCAAGGGACAATGCCCCGCGGTCCCGGAGCGGCGTGCATGCCTGCGACTGCCCAACCCCCGGCGGGAGCCGCCGCGGCGGCTGCGCGCTGCGGGTTTGCGTGGGGGTGCGCGCGCAGAAGCCGGGGGGCCGGGGGGACTGGTGCGCCCGGGGCAGGGGCGTGCGGCGCTGTGCGGGACAGAGTCGGGGGAACGAGGGACGCAGGACGCGTGAAATGCGCGGTGGCGGTGGGGGCCCAGTGGAGCGCGCAGACGAGGGCGCCGAACGTGGCCACGCTGGCGACGAGGGCCAGGGTGAGGGGCGCGGAGGCCGTTGGGGGCGCGGCCGCGCGGCCGTTGGGGGCGGGGCAGCGGGAGAGGGGCACTGCTTCCGGGGACATCATCATCTGAACCGCGTTGAGGAGGTGTGGGGGGTGATGGCCGACCTTTGCTTGAGGGGGGGGGGGGGGGGGCGCAACAACATGGTCAAAGCGTAGAGC
This sequence comes from Eutreptiella sp. 'Long Island Sound 2002', assembly GCA_964036045.1. Lineage (NCBI taxonomy): Eukaryota > Euglenozoa > Euglenophyceae > Eutreptiales > Eutreptiaceae > Eutreptiella > Eutreptiella sp. 'Long Island Sound 2002'. The sequence continues at coordinate 14,959,535 of OZ038402.1, read as the reverse complement.
GGGCTACGGCACAGCGTTGTCGAACAGTGGGTGCTCGGTCCTGTTAAGGGACGTGCTTATCCACGGGGGGGGGGGGATCTGGCGGACCCCCCCCCCAGGGATGCATTGGAAGGGAAGGCACCTCCGAGGCGGCCCCAGAGGCGGTTGGACAGGCGGTTGGAGGAGGTTGCCAAAGCGGTTGAGGGCGGTTACTGTCGGTTACAAATGCCATCGAGGCTGGCACTTGACGGCAGGGGGACAGTGGCTGGGCATAGGCTGGGCGCCCTGGAGGGGGGCGCGGGGGGCTCCCCCCCTTCCAATGCATCCCCGTCCATCCCCCCCCCCAGCCCCCCACCCAAAACCAAAACAACTTTCCTCTTGGGAAAATGAAATTTTCAATAGAGCACCAAAAATGAGAGGCCCATTTCAGGTACACAAACTGTTTTTTGCCCCCATCCCCCCCCCCCCCCCCTGTCCCGTAGGCCAAACACTAAGCACAACCCTCTGTTAGAGTCATAGCTCCCAAGTGACGATCAGCGGGCTATGATACGCGGGTTCAGAGTGCCCTGACGCTCTCTGCCCCCCCCCCCCCCCCTTCAGTGTGGCCGCATTCCTACTTCCTGCCATTCACGAACACACGCACCAATACCCACTCGCAGCAGTGGCCAGACCTGGTGCTCTGCATGTGCTGGGGAGGGGGGGGGGGGGGGGGTTGGCATGATGGCCGCATGGATTGCTGTCGGAAGCCGGTGGCGCCGATTGGCCACATCAGAAAAATCTTGTAAAGGGGAGGTATGCGGGTAGCTGCCTGCCCTCAGTCTTCAAGGTTGACTTCCACAGCGGACTGTAGCCTCAAACCCAAGAAACTGGCGTAGCACAACAGGTCAACAAGCAGATGTCATTGTCAGACTATCGATTTCGGGCTCAGAAAGCCCCTCATCAGGTCTGTGACAGGTTAAACAATCACAGTTGTTGCAAATCTAACAACAAGTCAACACATGAATCAGAATCTGACAGACTCTCACCATATGCCTTACTTAAAGTCAAATCCCTGTGTTTGGACCACATGTACGCAGGGAAGGTGCAGATTGCAAAATGACATACCATACTCAAACCAGAAATGTGTGACTGGCATTTGTAGTGCAGGGATTTCACCAACTTATTCCACCGAATGGGAATAGAACCACAATGAGGCACTTTCAAAACATGCACAGGATCTGAAGTAACATGCTGTGACCTTTGCAAATACTTCTGACGCATTGACCAATCAACAGGGAATGGTGTGTACAGTGACTTCCGGTATCCCAATCTAATAATTGCTGGTGTGAATCGAGTTACACAGCACTTAAACAGCCCTTAAACAACCCTTCCAATGCATCCCTGCTCCATCCCCCCCCCCCCCCAGCCCCCCACCCAACCCTCTGTTAGAGTCATAGCTTCCAAGTGACAGCGGGCTATGATACGCGGGTTTAGATTGCCCTGGCGCTCTCTGCCCCCCCCCCCTTTCAGTGTGGCCGCACTCCTACTTCCTGCCATTCACGAACACACGCACCAATACCCACTCGCAGCAGTGGCCAGACCCGGTGCGTTGCATATGCTGAGGAGGGGGGGGGGGGGCGGGGGTTAAGGGATTGCTGTCGGAAGCTGGCGGCGCCGATTGACCACATCAGAAAAATTTTCGTCGGGGGCAAACCGAAATTCATTAAACGGGCCGGAGATTGGAGGCCGGCGTTCGGTACACCAACGTTTTACTGGGCTCTGACCCACCCACGCGGGTTGACCACCACCACCACCACCACTACACAATAGCCTGCTGCAGACATAGGACAGTTGTTCTGAGTGCTCAGAAGAACTACCCGGGGACTGTCATTTGGCCCAAAAAGCACAGGAGGCACTTGGCACTGAAGGTGCCAAAGAAAACGCTTCTTGAGGTCATACTGGAACTGCTGCAGTTTTGGTGCTACCATTGCATGGTGCGATATCCCCCCCTTCATGACTACCCCCCTCCCCTCAGGCCCCCTCCCCTACGACATTGGGGGGGAGACTTCAGCCCCCCCCCCCCCTCCCCAAGGGGGGGGGGGGGCATTGCAAGGGGGTCTGAGATTTCCAGGGGGGGGGGGGGAAGCACCTGCCCTATACAAACCATGCCTCTTTGCGCGCTGCGCCGTGCGTTGTGCCTTGCCCCTGCCCGCGCAAGCGAAAGACGCTCGGTCCATTTGGATCGCCGAGTCCCAAATTCATGGATTGGAATCTGGACCTCCTGGAACCCCAAGGCAACGTTTCTTGCAAAACGCCCCTCTGCACATCCTTCTGCTGTTCTGTCGGACACAAAGGCAGCTGCCGATGAAGGGGTTCGCAGTTCTTGCTGTTCGTAGGATTGAAGACGAGACTTTCACTGCAGCCTTTCATATCTTGATCTGCAGAGTGAGCCCCCCGTCAATGACATGATGATCGAGAAAGACCAGCATCCAGCCATGCCCGATGTCGATGAATCCGTCCCTTTGCGTTTGCTGCAGCCGTGTACTGCTGGAAATACTGGGCCCCTCTACCAGAGGAGGGAGGGTGGGTGTATGACAGGGATCAGGAAATCTGTTTTGCCGGAGCTGACCTGACTTTGCATGTTGTACCTTCGACCCCCCCTTGGCTTTTTTTTTGCTTTTTGCTTAGGCCATGAACGGACCTTCAAAGAAACACCGAATCGGTTGTTCAGACGCATTGTGGTTTGCTGCATCTGGTGCTCCCAGGAGGTCGTGGCTTTCTTTGATTTCTGGTCTGGGTTCGGGGCATGCACATTCCACCCAACCAAGGCGCACGCGATGCGCAGGCAGTGCGATGTCATCCCACGACGCGTTATACAGTGTTCCCCTCCCCCCCCTTGCAATCTCCCCCCTTTTGTCAGGCCGGTCCCCCCCCCGGGGGGGGGGGGGTTGGCACAAGGCCTTGGTGGTTGGGTCTGCTAGCCTGTGGCGGCGCCTATTGGCCTCTCGCCCTTGAACCTTCTGCTATGACAAGCAGGCATCCGTACTACTGCGGGCATCCCCCTGCCTGGGGGGGGGGGCATCCAGAATGCAACTGGGGGGGGGGGGGTGGGGATTTGCACCACAAAACTGTACCATAGTATCACAGTGTACATCAGCTTCAGCGCCTCGTAAAAAATTTTCTTTGGCGCCATCGGCGCCTGGTATTTTCTATGCTTTTTGGGCCAAGTGACGGTTGCCCCCCCCCCCAGGGGGGGGGGGGGATTGCAAGGGGAGGCGGGGGTACTGTGGGTTTCATGCGGACTGACTCCTTGTCCCTTGCCACGTGGTACACGTGGCATGAGCAACGCGGCCTCCAATTCAGTCGTGGGCATGCCGACAGTGCCTCGGAGAGCGAGTGGAGAAGGTCACCAGTTTAGCTCCTCTTCTCCACCGGTGCTAAAAGCTGCCACAAAATGTCACTTCTGGCGCTTGCGCTCTCTGCAGGCGTGGCGCTTCCTGAAACGGACTGGATGCCACCGTGTCTGTGCGCTGAGCAACACACTCCACAACACAAGACGCCCAATCCATCGGTGCACTTGGGGCCTTCTTTCCGGACGTTGGGTTGACAGACCCAAAATATCACCCGAAATGGCCTTTTTGGGGGGCTGTTGGACACTCGTGATGATTCCGCCGGGGCAGGACCGGGCCGGGCCGTCTGGCATTGGGCTGTCAGACGTTTGGCCATTTCTGCCTGCTTTTTGGCATCCATGGCCATCTTTTGGTGCATCGCCGCCGGTGTATGTGCCGTGACAGGACGTTCTGCAGTGGACAAGGTGTTCCCTTTTTTTCCCCCTTGATACCAAACTGTCTCCCTCCAACCGCCGTCGGTTACCCTCCAACCGCCGTCGAATTAAATGCCTAAATAATGAGCTGGCTACCGCAGTTGGATTTTTTTGGAACTTAACTAGAAACCGTCCTGTGCCTGCGATGTGGCCCAGGGTCTGTCGATTGCTCCACATCCGGGCACACACCCACAGCCATACCCCACACCCGCACGCACGCGCCGCCGCCGGGTCCCTGACGCGCACGCGAGCAGCGCCCACTTCCCACGCCAATCCACATTCATGCGGGTGTACATCGATGGGCTGCGCAGCCCCGGCGCAGGGCCGTGCCGCTGCCGGCGTCCCACACGGCGCTGTGCCTTCATTCCTCTGTACAGTCGGGGGCTGGTTCCGCACCGCCCCGGTGCCCCCGCGGGGGAGTGGGGGGGTGTGTCGGTCAGGGGCCGCTTCACGGGGGATTGGCTGTGCGCCGCGTGCGCACGGCGCGGGCGCATGCGGTAAACCCCCACCAGAACGGAAACCGATCCCAAACCACCCACCCCCCCTCTGTAGCCCCCCCCCCCCCCCCCCGCCCCCCGGCCCTTGCGAGAGCAACGCCAAAGTCCCAAAGTTTGACGGAAACAACACCTCCCGTTGCTCTGACACGGGGGCGTACTGGTCGTCTCCCTCCAACCGCCGTCGGTTACCCTCCAACCGCCGTCGGTTACCCTCCAACCGCCATCGGTTACCCTCCAACCGCCGTCGGTTACCCTCCAACCGCCGCCGGTTACCCTCCAACCGCCGTCGGTTACCCTCCAACCGCCGTCGGTTACCCTCCAACCGCCGTCCAATTAAATGCCTAAATAATGAGCTGGCTACCGCAGTTGGAGTTTTTTGGAACTTAACTAGAAACCGTCCTGTGCCTGCGATGTGGCCCAGGGCCTGTCGAGCCGATTGCTCCACATCCGGGCACACACCCACAGCCATACCCCACACCCGCACGCACACAGTTCCAAAAATTGCGGAAACGCCACCGACTGTTGTTCTGACACAGGCGTTGTTCTTGTAAGGGGAGGGGGGGGGGGGGGGGGGCAGAGTTCCACTTAGAGGGGGTGGGGGTTGTCTGGACCCCCCCCCGACCCCCCACCCGAGGGGGACGGCCTGTTCAAATATTGACACCCAACCGTGTGCGAAAACTTTTGGGGGTCTGGAGGGGGGTGTCTGGAATCGAACCGGCCGCCCCCCTCGCCCCCACCCCACTGGTGCTGAGTTGTTAAACCCCAGCCCCCAAATAAGAACTAGTTCTTACCTTTGGTCCAGCTGGTGGCGGTATCAGTGGGCGTACTTATTTTTTGGGGTGGTTCCCATTTAGTTTCTTGCCCATGCCACCTCCGAGAGAGTCCAAGGTGGTTCTTATCTTTGGCACACTCCGTGGATGCCCCCAGGGTGGTTCTTAATTGTTGGGGTGGCTCTTATTTTGGGCCCGGTTCTTATTTTTGGGGCGGGGGTTTAAGTGGACGTCTGGGGGAGGGGGGGGGGGGTTGGCACAAGGCCTTGGTGGTTGGCTCTGGTAGCCTGTGGCAGCGCCTATTGGCCTCTCGCCCTTGAACCTTCTGCCATGACAAGCAGGCCTCCGCACTACTGCGGGCATCCCCTTGCCTGCGTGGGGGCGGGGGGGGGCTCCAGAATGCAACTTCTGCCCATGGCGTCCTCCCCTGATCAGTGCCCGGTATGCGGTCATCACAGACCCCAGGCTGGGGGGTGCTCACCACCACCAGCAACGTGAATGTCACACAAGGCCATGGGTACTGGCTCACCAATGTGTGACTTGGGAGGGGGGGGGGGGCAACAGGGCAGAGCAGCAACCGCAACCAGTGCAATGTGAAGTGCCATACAAACCTCCGATGAAATGCATGCCATCAATCAACCTCATGCCACGCCCCGAAACCCGGTCCCCTGTGGGAAAGGGCGGTGTGCACAGCGCGCGCACCGCGCGCGTGGCATCCCCACGGCCGAGTGGGGGCGGTGCATCGGGGGGTTAGAGGTTGGGGATGGGGACACTCAAAGGAACATACAAACGGGCATCGGACGTACACGTGTCTGGTCAAGGCATTTGGGACGCAGGCCTCTCCTCTCGCCTCCGACGGACCGACGTGCGGGTGCGCGCGGCGCCGCGCGGGTTATGCGGGCGGTATGGGTTTTGGGCAGGGCTCCTTTTGAGGGGGGGGGGGGGGTCCAGCCCCTCCCCCCCCCCGGCGGTGGTGCGAGTTGTTGGAGGCGCCGAAGAAGATTTCTGGTCTAAGATGACTGGCGTTGAAGGCACCAGAGAATATTTTTGATCGGCCGAAGGCCCGGAAGAAAATTTGGGCCCACATTTTGAGGGGGGGTCCAAGGGGGGGGGGGGGGGGTGCCGAGTTGTTAAAAGGAGCCCCGGTTACAGGTCATGGGTCAAGCAGGCGGACGAAGTGTGCCGTGCAGGCGATGGGGTATGAGGGAGGCTGATCTTGGGGAGGGGGAAACAGGGATTTGCTTGTAGGGGAGGGAGGCTTGAGGGGCAATTCCAGAGCAGCTCTGAAGCGGTCCCAGGGGACTCTGAAAGCGGTTGGGGGGGGGGGGTTACTGGCGGTTGGCGGGCAAAGGGATGGCGGTTACAAATCGGTTGCTTGGCCGCGGGGGGCGGACAGAACCGCCTGGGGCCCAAAGGGGGGCCGGGAGGGGCACCAAAGGGACTCTGGTGGGCACGAGCGGCGGTCGGCACAAAAGCGCGAAAAGAAGTTTGGCTCGTCGGTGGCCCACAAGACCATCGGACCCGTTCCGTCACAAAAGAGTGAGACACGGCGATGCCGGTGGACCGGCCACAGACAAGTGAAGCGGCGAGTACCCCCCCCCCCCCCCCCGCCACCGCTCCCACTTCAAACCGATGCCCCGGGCCACGCCCCCTCCGCTCAAACGTTCCCGGCAAAACAGACGGCGGACCCCGAGACGTTGACCCGCGTCAGGGCCACGCCGTTGTGGTCGCAGCTGAAGACGCGGGCGTAGTCGTGGGGGCTGGTGTACAAGTACTTGCACCCGCCGCACCCGTGGGGGCTGCAGCCCTGCGGCGCCCCCGTCGCGGGCGTCGCCGTGAGGACCGCGGCGCCGGTCCCGGGCGTGCAGACGCGCCGGAACAGGACCCCGGCGCCGAGCACGTCCTGCGTGACGCAGGACGCGGGGCGCACGGAGTACTCCTGGGGCTCGCAGGCGTTGGAGAGCCCCACGTTTGTGAGGGTGACGTGGAAGCGCGAGGGGCCCCAGAACACCTGCAAGGAAGGCGATGGGGGGGTGTTGGCGCACGCGCGCGGGCGGTCCGCGCGTGTCTATGAAGCGTCACACTGAGGGCACCTTGGTTACCCTCCAAACGCCATCGCTTACCCTCCAACCGCCGTCAATTGCCCTCCAAACGCCATCGCTTACCCTCCAACCGCCATCAATTTCCCTCCAAACGCCATCGCTTACCCTCCAACCGCCGTCAATTGCCCTCCAAACGCCATCGCTTACCCTCCAACCGCCGTCAATTTCCCTCCAAACGCCGTCGCTTACCCTCCAACCGCCGTCAATTGCCCTCCAAACGCCATCGCTTACCCTCCAACCGCCATCAATTTCCCTCCAAACGCCATCGCTTACCCTCCAACCGCCGTCAATTTCCCTCCAAACGCCATCGCTTACCCTCCAACCGCCATCAATTTCCCTCCAAACGCCATCGCTTACCCTCCAACCGCCGTCAATTTCCCTCCAAACGCCATCGCTTACCCTCCAACCGCCATCAATTGCCCTCCAAACGCCATCGCTTACCCTCCAACCGCCGTCAATTGCCCTCCAAACGCCATCGCTTACCCTCCAACCGCCATCAATTTCCCTCCAAACGCCATCGCTTACCCTCCAACCGCCATCAATTTCCCTCCAAACGCCATCGCTTACCCTCCAACCGCCGTCAATTGCCCTCCAAACGCCATCGCTTACCCTCCAACCGCCATCAATTTCCCTCCAAACGCCGTCGCTTACCCTCCAACCGCCGTCAATTGCCCTCCAAACGCCATCGCTTACCCTCCAACCGCCATCAATTTCCCTCCAAACGCCATCGCTTACCCTCCAACCGCCGTCAATTGCCCTCCAAACGCCATCGCTTACCCTCCAACCGCCGTCAATTTCCCTCCAAACGCCATCGCTTACCCTCCAACCGCCGTCAATTTCCCTCCAAACGCCATCGCTTACCCTCCAACCGCCATCAATTTCCCTCCAAACGCCATCGCTTACCCTCCAACCGCCGTCAATTGCCCTCCAAACGCCATCGCTTACCCTCCAACCGCCGTCAATTGCCCTCCAAACGCCATCGCTTACCCTCCAACCGCCATCAATTGCCCTCCAAACGCCATCGCTTACCCTCCAACCGCCGTCAATTGCCCTCCAAACGCCATCGCTTACCCTCCAACCGCCGTCAATTTCCCTCCAAACGCCATCGCTTACCCTCCAACCGCCATCAATTTCCCTCCAAACGCCATCGCTTACCCTCCAACCGCCGTCAATTGCCCTCCAAACGCCATCGCTTACCCTCCAACCGCCGTCAATTTCCCTCCAAACGCCATCGCTTACCCTCCAACCGCCGTCAATTTCCCTCCAAACGCCATCGCTTACCCTCCAACCGCCATCAATTTCCCTCCAAACGCCATCGCTTACCCTCCAACCGCCATCAATTTCCCTCCAAACGCCATCGCTTACCCTCCAACCGCCATCAATTTCCCTCCAAACGCCATCGCTTACCCTCCAACCGCCGTCAATTGCCCTCCAAACGCCATCGCTTACCCTCCAACCGCCGTCAATTTCCCTCCAAACGCCATCGCTTACCCTCCAACCGCCATCAATTTCCCTCCAAACGCCGTCGCTTACCCTCCAACCGCCGTCAATTGCCCTCCAAACGCCATCGCTTACCCTCCAACCGCCATCAATTTCCCTCCAAACGCCATCGCTTACCCTCCAACCGCCGTCAATTGCCCTCCAAACGCCATCGCTTACCCTCCAACCGCCGTCAATTTCCCTCCAAACGCCATCGCTTACCCTCCAACCGCCATCAATTTCCCTCCAAACGCCATCGCTTACCCTCCAACCGCCATCAATTTCCCTCCAAACGCCATCGCTTACCCTCCAACCGCCGTCAATTTCCCTCCAAACGCCATCGCTTACCCTCCAACCGCCATCAATTTCCCTCCAAACGCCATCGCTTACCCTCCAACCGCCATCAATTGCCCTCCAAACGCCATCGCTTACCCTCCAACCGCCATCAATTGCCCTCCAAACGCCATCGCTTACCCTCCAACCGCCGTCAATTGCCCTCCAACGCCATCGCTTACCCTCCAACCGCCATCAATTTCCCTCCAAACGCCATCGCTTACCCTCCAACCGCCATCAATTACCCTCCAAACGCCATCGCTTACCCTCCAACCGCCATCAATTTCCCTCCAAACGCCATCGCTTACCCTCCAACCGCCATCAATTGCCCTCCAAACGCCATCGCTTACCCTCCAACCTCCTCAATTGCCCTCCAAACGCCATCGCTTACCCTCCAACCGCCGTCAATTGCCCTCCAACGCCATCGCTTACCCTCCAACCGCCATCAATTTCCCTCCAAACGCCATCGCTTACCCTCCAACCGCCATCAATTTCCCTCCAAACGCCATCGCTTACCCTCCAACCGCCATCAATTGCCCTCCAAACGCCATCGCTTACCCTCCAACCGCCGTCAATTTCCCTCCAAACGCCATCGCTTACCCTCCAACCGCCATCAATTTCCCTCCAAACGCCATCGCTTACCCTCCAACCGCCATCAATTGCCCTCCAAACGCCATCGCTTACCCTCCAACCGCCGTCAATTGCCCTCCAAACGCCATCGCTTACCCTCCAACCGCCATCAATTTCCCTCCAAACGCCATCGCTTACCCTCCAACCGCCATCAATTTCCCTCCAAACGCCATCGCTTACCCTCCAACCGCCATCAATTGCCCTCCAAACGCCATCGCTTACCCTCCAACCGCCGTCAATTTCCCTCCAAACGCCATCGCTTACCCTCCAACCGCCATCAATTTCCCTCCAAACGCCATCGCTTACCCTCCAACCGCCATCAATTGCCCTCCAAACGCCATCGCTTACCCTCCAACCGCCATCAATTTCCCTCCAAACGCCATCGCTTACCCTCCAACCGCCATCAATTTCCCTCCAAACGCCATCGCTTACCCTCCAACCGCCATCAATTGCCCTCCAAACGCCATCGCTTACCCTCCAACCGCCATCAATTGCCCTCCAAACGCCATCGCTTACCCTCCAACCGCCGTCAATTGCCCTCCAAACGCCATCGCTTACCCTCCAACCGCCATCAATTGCCCTCCAAACGCCATCGCTTACCCTCCAACCGCCATCAATTGCCCTCCAAACGCCATCGCTTACCCTCCAACCGCCATCAATTTCCCTCCAAACGCCATCGCTTACCCTCCAACCGCCATCAATTTCCCTCCAAACGCCATCGCTTACCCTCCAACCGCCATCAATTGCCCTCCAAACGCCATCGCTTACCCTCCAACCGCCATCAATTGCCCTCCAAACGCCATCGCTTACCCTCCAACCGCCATCAATTTCCCTCCAAACGCCATCGCTTACCCTCCAACCGCCATCAATTTCCCTCCAAACGCCATCGCTTACCCTCCAACCGCCATCAATTTCCCTCCAAACGCCATCGCTTACCCTCCAACCGCCATCAATTTCCCTCCAAACGCCATCGCTTACCCTCCAACCGCCATCAATTTCCCTCCAAACGCCATCGCTTACCCTCCAACCGCCATCAATTTCCCTCCAAACGCCATCGCTTACCCTCCAACCGCCATCAATTTCCCTCCAAACGCCATCGCTTACCCTCCAACCGCCATCAATTTCCCTCCAAACGCCATCGCTTACCCTCCAACCGCCATCAATTTCCCTCCAAACGCCATCGCTTACCCTCCAACCGCCATCAATTTCCCTCCAAACGCCATCGCTTACCCTCCAACCGCCATCAATTGCCCTCCAAACGCCATCGCTTACCCTCCAACCGCCATCAATTTCCCTCCAAACGCCATCGCTTACCCTCCAACCGCCGTCAATTGCCCTCCAAACGCCATCGCTTACCCTCCAACCGCCATCAATTGCCCTCCAAACGCCATCGCTTACCCTCCAACCGCCATCAATTTCCCTCCAAACGCCATCGCTTACCCTCCAACCGCCATCAATTTCCCTCCAAACGCCATCGCTTACCCTCCAACCGCCATCAATTGCCCTCCAAACGCCATCGCTTACCCTCCAACCGCCGTCAATTGCCCTCCAAACGCCATCGCTTACCCTCCAACCGCCATCAATTGCCCTCCAAACGCCATCGCTTACCCTCCAACCGCCGTCAATTACCCTCCAAACGCCATCGCTTACCCTCCAACCGCCATCAATTGCCCTCCAAACGCCATCGCTTACCCTCCAACCGCCATCAATTTCCCTCCAAACGCCATCGCTTACCCTCCAACCGCCATCAATTTCCCTCCAAACGCCATCGCTTACCCTCCAACCGCCATCAATTTCCCTCCAAACGCCATCGCTTACCCTCCAACCGCCATCAATTGCCCTCCAAACGCCATCGCTTACCCTCCAACCGCCATCAATTGCCCTCCAAACGCCATCGCTTACCCTCCAACCGCCATCAATTTCCCTCCAAACGCCATCGCTTACCCTCCAACCGCCATCAATTGCCCTCCAAACGCCATCGCTTACCCTCCAACCGCCATCAATTTCCCTCCAAACGCCATCGCTTACCCTCCAACCGCCATCAATTTCCCTCCAAACGCCATCGCTTACCCTCCAACCGCCATCAATTGCCCTCCAAACGCCATCGCTTACCCTCCAACCGCCGTCAATTGCCCTCCAAACGCCATCGCTTACCCTCCAACCGCCATCAATTGCCCTCCAAACGCCATCGCTTACCCTCCAACCGCCATCAATTTCCCTCCAAACGCCATCGCTTACCCTCCAACCGCCATCAATTGCCCTCCAAACGCCATCGCTTACCCTCCAACCGCCATCAATTTCCCTCCAAACGCCATCGCTTACCCTCCAACCGCCATCAATTTCCCTCCAAACGCCATCGCTTACCCTCCAACCGCCGTCAATTTCCCTCCAAACGCCATCGCTTACCCTCCAACCGCCATCAATTGCCCTCCAAACGCCATCGCTTACCCTCCAACCGCCATCAATTTCCCTCCAAACGCCATCGCTTACCCTCCAACCGCCATCAATTTCCCTCCAAACGCCATCGCTTACCCTCCAACCGCCATCAATTTCCCTCCAAACGCCATCGCTTACCCTCCAACCGCCATCAATTTCCCTCCAAACGCCATCGCTTACCCTCCAACCGCCATCAATTGCCCTCCAAACGCCATCGCTTACCCTCCAACCGCCGTCAATTGCCCTCCAAACGCCATCGCTTACCCTCCAACCGCCATCAATTTCCCTCCAAACGCCATCGCTTACCCTCCAACCGCCATCAATTGCCCTCCAAACGCCATCGCTTACCCTCCAACCGCCATCAATTTCCCTCCAAACGCCATCGCTTACCCTCCAACCGCCATCAATTTCCCTCCAAACGCCATCGCTTACCCTCCAACCGCCATCAATTGCCCTCCAAACGCCATCGCTTACCCTCCAACCGCCGTCAATTGCCCTCCAAACGCCATCGCTTACCCTCCAACCGCCGTCAATTTCCCTCCAAACGCCATCGCTTACCCTCCAACCGCCGTCAATTGCCCTCCAAACGCCATCGCTTACCCTCCAACCGCCATCAATTTCCCTCCAAACGCCATCGCTTACCCTCCAACCGCCATCAATTGCCCTCCAAACGCCATCGCTTACCCTCCAACCGCCATCAATTTCCCTCCAAACGCCATCGCTTACCCTCCAACCGCCATCAATTTCCCTCCAAACGCCATCGCTTACCCTCCAACCGCCATCAATTGCCCTCCAAACGCCATCGCTTACCCTCCAACCGCCATCAATTTCCCTCCAAACGCCATCGCTTACCCTCCAACCGCCGTCAATTGCCCTCCAAACGCCATCGCTTACCCTCCAACCGCCGTCAATTACCCTCCAAACGCCATCGCTTACCCTCCAACCGCCATCAATTTCCCTCCAAACGCCATCGCTTACCCTCCAACCGCCATCAATTGCCCTCCAAACGCCATCGCTTACCCTCCAACCGCCATCAATTTCCCTCCAAACGCCATCGCTTACCCTCCAACCGCCATCAATTTCCCTCCAAACGCCATCGCTTACCCTCCAACCGCCATCAATTTCCCTCCAAACGCCATCGCTTACCCTCCAACCGCCGTCAATTTCCCTCCAAACGCCATCGCTTACCCTCCAACCGCCATCAATTTCCCTCCAAACGTCATCGCTTACCCTCCAACCGCCGTCAATTGCCCTCCAAACGCCATCGCTTACCCTCCAACCGCCGTCAATTGCCCTCCAAACGCCATCGCTTACCCTCCAACCGCCATCAATTTCCCTCCAAACGCCATCGCTTACCCTCCAACCGCCATCAATTTCCCTCCAAACGCCATCGCTTACCCTCCAACCGCCATCAATTTCCCTCCAAACGCCATCGCTTACCCTCCAACCGCCATCAATTGCCCTCCAAACGCCATCGCTTACCCTCCAACCGCCATCAATTTCCCTCCAAACGCCATCGCTTACCCTCCAACCGCCGTCAATTGCCCTCCAAACGCCATCGCTTACGTTCCAACCGCCGTCAATTGCCCTCCAAACGCCATCGCTTACCCTCCAACCGCCATCAATTTCCCTCCAAACGCCATCGCTTACCCTCCAACCGCCATCAATTTCCCTCCAAACGCCATCGCTTACCCTCCAACCGCCATCAATTTCCCTCCAAACGCCATCGCTTACCCTCCAACCGCCGTCAATTTCCCTCCAAACGCCATCGCTTACCCTCCAACCGCCATCAATTTCCCTCCAAACGCCATCGCTTACCCTCCAACCGCCGTCAATTGCCCTCCAAACGCCATCGCTTACCCTCCAACCGCCGTCAATTGCCCTCCAAACGCCATCGCTTACCCTCCAACCGCCATCAATTTCCCTCCAAACGCCATCGCTTACCCTCCAACCGCCGTCAATTGCCCTCCAAACGCCATCGCTTACCCTCCAACCGCCGTCAATTGCCCTCCAAACGCCATCGCTTACCCTCCAACCGCCATCAATTTCCCTCCAAACGCCATCGCTTACCCTCCAACCGCCGTCAATTGCCCTCCAAACGCCATCGCTTACCCTCCAACCGCCGTCAATTGCCCTCCAAACGCCATCGCTTACCCTCCAACCGCCGTCAATTGCCCTCCAAACGCCATCGCTTACCCTCCAACCGCCGTCAATTACCCTCCAAACGCCATCGCTTACCCTCCAACCGCCATCAATTGCCCTCCAAACGCCATCGCTTACCCTCCAACCGCCATCAATTTCCCTCCAAACGCCATCGCTTACCCTCCAACCGCCATCAATTTCCCTCCAAACGCCATCGCTTACCCTCCAACCGCCATCAATTGCCCTCCAAACGCCATCGCTTACCCTCCAACCGCCATCAATTGCCCTCCAAACGCCATCGCTTACCCTCCAACCGCCATCAATTTCCCTCCAAACGCCATCGCTTACCCTCCAACCGCCGTCAATTTCCCTCCAAACGCCATCGCTTACCCTCCAACCGCCATCAATTTCCCTCCAAACGCCATCGCTTACCCTCCAACCGCCATCAATTGCCCTCCAAACGCCATCGCTTACCCTCCAACCGCCGTCAATTTCCCTCCAAACGCCATCGCTTACCCTCCAACCGCCGTCAATTGCCCTCCAAACGCCATCGCTTACCCTCCAACCGCCGTCAATTGCCCTCCAAACGCCATCGCTTACCCTCCAACCGCCGTCAATTGCCCTCCAAACGCCATCGCTTACCCTCCAACCGCCGTCAATTGCCCTCCAAACGCCATCGCTTACCCTCCAACCGCCGTCAATTGCCCTCCAAACGCCATCGCTTACCCTCCAACCGCCGTCAATTGCCCTCCAAACGCCATCGCTTACCCTCCAACCGCCGTCAATTGCCCTCCAAACGCCATCGCTTACCCTCCAACCGCCATCAATTGCCCTCCAAACGCCATCGCTTACCCTCCAACCGCCATCAATTTCCCTCCAAACGCCATCGCTTACCCTCCAACCGCCATCAATTTCCCTCCAAACGCCATCGCTTACCCTCCAACCGCCGTCAATTGCCCTCCAAACGCCATCGCTTACCCTCCAACCGCCATCAATTGCCCTCCAAACGCCATCGCTTACCCTCCAACCGCCATCAATTTCCCTCCAAACGCCATCGCTTACCCTCCAACCGCCGTCAATTTCCCTCCAAACGCCATCGCTTACCCTCCAACCGCCATCAATTTCCCTCCAAACGCCATCGCTTACCCTCCAACCGCCATCAATTGCCCTCCAAACGCCATCGCTTACCCTCCAACCGCCGTCAATTTCCCTCCAAACGCCATCGCTTACCCTCCAACCGCCATCAATTTCCCTCCAAACGCCATCGCTTACCCTCCAACCGCCGTCAATTTCCCTCCAAACGCCATCGCTTACCCTCCAACCGCCATCAATTTCCCTCCAAACGCCATCGCTTACCCTCCAACCGCCGTCAATTGCCCTCCAAACGCCATCGCTTACCCTCCAACCGCCATCAATTTCCCTCCAAACGCCATCGCTTACCCTCCAACCGCCATCAATTTCCCTCCAAACGCCATCGCTTACCCTCCAACCGCCGTCAATTTCCCTCCAAACGCCATCGCTTACCCTCCAACCGCCATCAATTTCCCTCCAAACGCCATCGCTTACCCTCCAACCGCCGTCAATTGCCCTCCAAACGCCATCGCTTACCCTCCAACCGCCGTCAATTGCCCTCCAAACGCCATCGCTTACCCTCTAACCGCCATCAATTTCCCTCCAACGCCATCGCTTACCCTCCAACCGCCATCAATTTCCCTCCAAACGCCATCGCTTACCCTCCAACCGCCATCAATTTCCCTCCAAACGCCATCGCTTACCCTCCAACCGCCGTCAATTGCCCTCCAAACGGCATCGCTTACCCTCCAACCGCCATCAATTTCCCTCAAAATGCCATCGCTTACCCTCCAACCGCCATCAATTGCCCTCCAAACGCCATCGCTTACCCTCCAACCGCCATCAATTTCCCTCCAAACGCCATCGCTTACCCTCCAACCGCCGTCAATTTCCCTCCAAACGCCATCGCTTACCCTCCAACCGCCATCAATTTCCCTCCAAACGCCATCGCTTACCCTCCAACCGCCGTCAATTTGCCTCCAAACGCCATCGCTTACCCTCCAACCGCCATCAATTGCCCTCCAAACGCCATCGCTTACCCTCCAACCGCCATCAATTGCCCTCCAAACGCCATCGCTTACCCTCCAACCGCCGTCAATTGCCCTCCAAACGCCATCGCTTACCCTCCAACCGCCATCAATTTCCCTCCAAACGCCATCGCTTACCCTCCAACCGCCGTCAATTTCCCTCCAAACGCCATCGCTTACCCTCCAACCGCCATCAATTTCCCTCCAAACGCCATCGCTTACCCTCCAACCGCCGTCAATTGCCCTCCAAACGCCATCGCTTACCCTCCAACCGCCGTCAATTGCCCTCCAAACGCCATCGCTTACCCTCTAACCGCCATCAATTTCCCTCCAACGCCATCGCTTACCCTCCAACCGCCATCAATTTCCCTCCAAACGCCATCGCTTACCCTCCAACCGCCATCAATTTCCCTCCAAACGCCATCGCTTACCCTCCAACCGCCATCAATTGCCCTCCAAACGGCATCGCTTACCCTCCAACCGCCATCAATTTCCCTCAAAATGCCATCGCTTACCCTCCAACCGCCATCAATTGCCCTCCAAACGCCATCGCTTACCCTCCAACCGCCATCAATTTCCCTCCAAACGCCATCGCTTACCCTCCAACCGCCGTCAATAGCCCTCCAAACGCCATCGCTTACCCTCCAACCGCCATCAATTTCCCTCCAAACGCCATCGCTTACCCTCCAACCGCCATCAATTTCCCTCCAAACGCCATCGCTTACCCTCCAACCGCCATCAATTGCCCTCCAAACGCCATCGCTTACCCTCCAACCGCCATCAATTTCCCTCCAAACGCCATCGCTTACCCTCCAACCGCCATCAATTTCCCTCCAAACGCCATCGCTTACCCTCCAACCGCCGTCAATTTCCCTCCAAACGCCATCGCTTACCCTCCAACCGCCATCAATTTCCCTCCAAACGCCATCGCTTACCCTCCAACCGCCATCAATTTCCCTCCAAACGCCATCGCTTACCCTCCAACCGCCGTCAATTGCCCTCCAAACGCCATCGCTTACCCTCCAACCGCCGTCAATTGCCCTCCAAACGCCATCGCTTACCCTCCAACCGCCGTCAATTTCCCTCCAAACGCCATCGCTTACCCTCCAACCGCCGTCAATTGCCCTCCAAACGCCATCGCTTACCCTCCAACCGCTGTCAATTTCCCTCCAAACGCCATCGCTTACCCTCCAACCGCCATCAATTTCCCTCCAAACGCCATCGCTTACCCTCCAACCGCCGTCAATTTCCCTCCAAACGCCATCGCTTACCCTCCAACCGCCGTCAATTGCCCTCCAAACGCCATCGCTTACCCTCCAACCGCCATCAATTTCCCTCCAAACGCCATCGCTTACCCTCCAACCGCCGTCAATTGCCCTCCAAACGCCATCGCTTACCCTCCAACCGCCATCAATTTCCCTCCAAACGCCATCGCTTACCCTCCAACCGCCATCAATTGCCCCCCAAACGCCATCGCTTACCCTCCAACCGCCGTCAATTGCCCTCCAAACGCCATCGCTTACCCTCTAACCACCATCAATTTCCCTCCAACGCCATCGCTTACCCTCCAACCGCCATCAATTTCCCTCCAAACGCCATCGCTTACCCTCCAACCGCCATCAATTTCCCTCCAAACGCCATCGCTTACCCTCCAACCGCCGTCAATTGCCCTCCAAACGCCATCGCTTACCCTCCAACCGCCATCAATTTCCCTCCAAACGCCATCGCTTACCCTCCAACCGCCATCAATTGCCCTCCAAACGCCATCGCTTACCCTCCAACCGCCATCAATTTCCCTCCAAACGCCATCGCTTACCCTCTAACCGCCGTCAATTGCCCTCCAAACGCCATCGCTTACTCTCCAACCGCCGTCAATTTCCCTCCAAACGCCATCGCTTACTCTCCAACCGCCGTCAATTTCCCTCCAAACGCCATCGCTTACCCTCCAACCGCCATCAATTTCCCTCCAAACGCCATCGCTTACCCTCCAACCGCCATCAATTGCCCTCCAAACGCCATCGCTTACCCTCCAACCGCCGTCGGTCACCCTTCAAGCACCGTCTGTTGCCCTTCAAGTGCCGTCCAATTGTATGCCTAAATAGTGAGCTGGCAACTGGATGGCCAGAGTGGGTCTGTTTTGTAACTTCATGAGAAATGGTCTTGTGCCGTGATGTGGTCCATGGCATGTCTCAGGGCAGGTTGGCCATGCCCTTGTCTTGACCAGGCGTGTGCGCAGTGCATCGCACACCCTACGGGGGGGGTAGGGGTTTGCAAAATGGAAGTTTATGTACCCAGACCTGCCTCCAATTTCATTTTTTGCGGAGGGAAACTTTTCTGATGTGGGTGGCAGGCCTCGTTTGTAAGAGGGGGGGGGGGGTATTTTGGATGAGACCCATCCACCCGACTTCAGACCCACCCGAAGCCGCCCCCCCCCCCCTCTTATAATTCTGTGGGGCGCCATTTTTTGTAAGTCTCCCGGGGTGAGGCATCCCAGCCCCAAAAGGTGCTACATACACTGTGTCATTCATTGTTGACAGGGCCTCTGGTCTGCCCCGGGGACATCTTTTAAGGCTGGCCCTGGGGTTGCCCTGTTCCTTCCCTTGTCCTTGTCCGTGCCGGGCTTTGCTGCTGCCGGTTTTATTACTTTTATTGTTTTCTGCTTCTTTTTTCTTTTTGTTATTTTCTGCTTTTTTCTTTTTTGGGTTTTCTGTCGTATGCCCTAATCTCTTGCTGCAGCTACTTGCTGCTGCTGCTGCTGCTGCTGCTGCTGCTGCTACTAGAGCTGGATGTGGTGCTGCACTGGGGTCACCTTGGGAAATTGAGTGGGTGTATACTTTTCTTTGCTTTCTCCCATTGCTCATGCTTCTCACTCTTCAGGTGCTCCCTTTTGGCCCCATCAGAGGAACCAACAAATGCCCCACAACGACAAAGAGATTTTGGCGCGGTGCCCACATGAAGACACAGCGAAAAGGGGCAACAGTACACAACCAGACAAGGCCTCTGAAAACAAGGAAAGAGGGTGTGGCAGGTGCCCAACCGAGGAAACCCTTGGAATTATAAAGGGGGGAGGTCCAGAGCCTTCAACACGGACCCCCCCCCTTTGCAACTGCATTCTGATAAACGAGGCCCGGTGGGTGGGTGGGTTGGCGAGGGGTTGTGCAGTCCCCAAATCCCCCCCCCGGACCCCCATCATATCGGTACAGCACATGCCCACTGCCGCAACAATGTCTCCAGCCACAAGACGCGTGCTGTGAGGCAGCCCTTCACAGCACGTGCGTCTTGTGGCCAACCTTTGCCAAGCATGTGTTAGAAGAGAGGAGGTGCGCGCCGGGGGGGGGGGGGGTCCGGATCCCGAAAGTTTGTGTGTCCAAAAAAATGGCCCAAATCGGTTTTTCCTTCAGTAAATTTCAGTCTTTCCCACTACGAAATCTCCGTCCAGGGGGCGGGGGGGGGGGGGACCTGATAAGGAAACCACGGAAGGATGACATGTTACACAGGGGGGTATGCCCCCCTCCTGCTGTGGTATGCCCCCCTCCTCCTGTGGTATGCCCCCCTCCTCCTCCTGTGGTATGCCCCCCTCCTCCTGTGGTATGCCCCCCTCCTCCTGTGGTATGCCCCCCTCCTCCTGTGGTATGCCCCCCTCCTCCTGTGGTATGCCCCCCTCCTCCTGTGGTATGCCCCCCTCCTCCTCCTGTGGTATGCCCCCCTCCTCCTGTGGTATGCCCCCCTCCTCCTGTGGTATGCCCCCCTCCTCCTGTGGTATGCCCCCCTCCTCCTGTGGTATGCCCCCCTCCTCCTGTGGTATGCCCCCCTCCTCCTGTGGTAGGCCCCCCTCCTCCTGTGGTAGGCCCCCCTCCTCCTGTGGTATGCCCCCCTCCTCCTGTGGTATGCCCCCCTCCTCCTGTGGTATGCCCCCCCCCCTCCTGTGGTATGCCCCCCTCCTCCTGTGGTATGCCCCCCTCCTCCTGTGGTATGCCCCCCTCCTCCTGTGGTAGGCCCCCCCCCCTCCTGTGGTATGCCCCCCTCCTCCTGTGGTATGCCCCCCTCCTCCTGTGGTATGCCCTCGGTCGTCGTCGGCGCCCGCCCGGCCGGCGTAGCGCCGGCCGACTGCTCCCTTGCGCCCTGCCCAGGGAGAGCGTGTCTGGCAATTTCTCCCGCCGGCACGTGCTGGGTGCCACAACAACAACAACAACAACTCCTGTGGTATGCCCCCCTCCTCCTGTGGTATGCCCCCCTCCTCCTGTGGTATGCCCCCCTCCTCCTGTGGTATGCCCCCCTCCTCCTGTGGTATGCCCCCCTCCTCCTGTGGTATGCCCCCCTCCTCCTGTGGTATGCCCCCCCCCTCCTGTGGTATGCCCCCCTCCTCCTGTGGTATGCCCCCCTCCTCCTGTGGTATGCCCCCCTCCTCCTGTGGTATGCCCCCCTCCTCCTGTGGTATGCCCCCCTCCTCCTGTGGTATGCCCCCCCCCTCCTGTGGTAGGCCCCCCTCCTCCTGTGGTATGCCCCCCTCCTCCTGTGGTATGCCCCCCTCCTCCTGTGGTATGCCCCCCTCCTCCTGTGGTATGCCCCCCTCCTCCTGTGGTATGCCCCCCTCCTCCTGTGGTATGCCCCCCTCCTCCTGTGGTATGCCCCCCTCCTCCTGTGGTATGCCCCCCTCCTCCTGTGGTATGCCCCCCTCCTCCTGTGGTATGCCCCCCCCCTCCTGTGGTATGCCCCCCTCCTCCTGTGGTATGCCCCCCTCCTCCTGTGGTATGCCCCCCTCCTCCTGTGGTATGCCCCCCTCCTCCTGTGGTATGCCCCCCTCCTCCTGTGGTCGTCTGCCGTTCTCAACCCCAGCCCCCCATTAGCCCCCGCCCCCCCCCCCCCCGTTAAACGTCACCCCCTCCAGGGCCCCAGAAATCCCAGACCATAAACCCCCCCCTTTGTGCCTCAGAACTGAACACACAGAACGAGCACTGCAATTGAGATGCCACAACCAACTCACACTCAGTTCTTTGAACATCAGCTCCCCTTACAAGAGGAGGAGCTAGAGCGGGGGCTGACAGAGGCTCTGGGCGGGGGAAATGCAGCACTGGAGGCGCTTTGTGCACTTGGCTGGGGGCTCACTGCCGGGCGCCTCAAAGGCCTGAGGAGTGACTGAGGGGTAACCCCCTGACCGTTCCCCTCCCCCCCCCCCGGTGAACCCGGTGTGTATGTCACCTTTTGGGGCTGGGATGCGTCACCCCGGCAGACTTACAAAAAATGGCGCCCCACAGAATTATAAGAGGGGGGGGGGGGGCGGACGGCTTCGGGTGGGTCTGAAGTCGGGAGGATGGGTCTCATCCAAAATACCCCCCCCCCCTCTTACAAACGAGGCCTGCCACCCACATCAGAAAAGTTTCCCTCCGCAAAAAAATGAAATTGGAGGCAGGTCTGGGTACATAAACTTCCATTTTGCAAACCCCCCCGGGGGGGGGGGGGGGTAGGGTGTGCGATGCACTGCGCACACACGGTGGGAGGGTAATCAACGGTGGTTGGAGGGTCAGCAACGGCGGTGGGACGGTAACCGACGGCGGTTAGAGGGTAACCAACGGCAGTTGGAGGGTTACTGATGGCGGTTAGAGGGTAACCAACGGCAGTTGGAGGGTTACTGATGGCGGTCTGGTGGGAGACTTTTGTTTATAAAGAAAAAGAGGGGGGGGAAGGGGGAGAAAACTTGTCCACTAAAGAACGCCCTGTCACAGCACACACACCGGCGATGCCATGTCCCAGCGGAGCTCCACGGTACGCCCCGTCGTGTTGACACTCGTGGGCGGGTACACTCCCACGGGGTAAATGGCCTGTGTGGCCCCCCCGGAGTTGAGCGTGTAGCCCTCGGGCACCGTGACCCAGATCTCGTTGCTGGAGCTGGCGCCGAGGAGTGCCGCCACCACCGTCAGCCGTCCCATGGCATAGCCACGCCCGTTCGGGGGGTGCACGGCCACGTCCATGTGCCCCGGCTGCGGCGGCTGTTCCACAACGGCAATGTCGATGGGGTACACCTGGGCACAGCACGCAAGGCATGCGTGTGCGGGCGGATCCGAGAGGGCTTGTGTCTGTGTTGGTGGGGGGGGCGTAAACCAGATGAGGGACGGGATGGGTTGTCCCACGGCACGCACCAAGAGGGGGTGTGTCTGTGTTGGTGGGGGGGCGTAAACCAGATGAGGGACGGGATGGGTTGTCCCACGGCACCCACCAAGAGGGGGTGTGTCTATGTTGGTGGGGGGGGCGTAAACCAGATGAGGGACGGGATGGGTTGTCCCACGGCACGCACCAAGAGGGGGTGTGTCTGTGTTGGTGGGGGGGCGTAAACCAGATGAGGGACGGGATGGGTTGTCCCACGGCACCCACCAAGAGGGGGTGTGTCTGTGTTGGTGGGGGGGCGTAAACCAGATGAGGGACGGGATGGGTTGTCCCACGGCACGCACCAAGACGGGGTGTGTCTGTGTTGGTGGGGGGGCGTAAACCAGATGAGGGACGGGATGGGTTGTCCCGCGGCACGCACCAAGAGGGGGTGGGCAAACGGAGCAAGCCGTTGATCTTGGGTGGCCCCGGCACTTTGCCCTTCCTCCAGTGAGCACAGCACTCCGGACCTTATGGACATTGCAACCGGGAAGTGACGAGTTCGAGTCCCGGATGGGGCATGCACAATACGTCTGGTACCGGGGGGGGGGGGGGTATTCCGTGCGGGGGAAAATATGAATCTACAAATTCTGGCGCAACAAAATCTGTGCCACTTCTTAAAAATGAGCGAACAAATTATGTGTGGCTCCCAATAATTGCTCATGAGAAACCGTGGGCGCTTGCTGTTGTTACCTGCACAAACCCTGAAAAACACCGAACAAATTGCGTACAAAATTTTTGTACAGAATTCAAAATGCAGAAATTCCAGCTTGTACAACCCCCCCCCCCCCCCCGGTAGCCAGCCCAATGCTGGGGCACACGAAACCGCGGTCGCCCTCGCTGGTTCCCTCCGCCCTCTTTTGTCCCGCTCTCCTCTTCCCTCCCTCGTCCCCTTTGTCAGCCTGGCCCCGGGGTGCGGGGGCAAAGGCCCCCGTTTCTGGCGGGAGGCGATCCCCCGCTCCCCCCGTTCCCGTTCCCGTTCTCCTGCTGGGCCTCTGTCCGGGGTAGCCCCGGGGGTCAGGTGCGTATCCCCTGTCCCCCTCGTCCTTCCCCGCACCCTAAAACGGCGACGGCTGGGCCATCACCGACTGCGGTGGGACACTAACGGCGGTTGGAATAGATATTCTTCTCCAAACAAACCCCTGTCCACTAAGAAGCGTCTTGGTAGGGGAGGGCAGAGTTGTCCTCAAGAGGGGGGGAGGTCCAAGGGGGGTGGGGGGTGGGGGGGCTGTGGGGGACCCCCCCCCCCCCCCCCGGCAGGAGACCCTGAGTTGTTAGAGGCGCCGAAGGCGCTCAAGAAATTTTTTGGCCTAAACTGACTTGCGCCGAAGGCGCCAGAGAAATTTTTTGATTGGCCGAAGACCCGGAGAAAAATTTGCCCAATCACTTAAGAGGGGGGGGGGGTCCGAGGGGGGGGGGGTGTCAGACCCCCCCCACCCCCGGAGATGCTGAGCTGTTAAGCAAAACTCGGGGGGAGGGAGACCAGCATGAGCCATCAGGGTCAGGTGTGCAGTAATGGTACTCCGCTCACGCCCGCAGTGTGGCATTGGGCTCACGCCTGGTGTGGCAGTTGGTCCCGTGGATCCAGGGCTTTGCACCCGTCCGTGCACTTTTGGTGACAACCCCCTTTGTGTATCTGTGTTCGTACATCGGCGCGCGCATGCGTGTGCAGCTCGAGTTAAATCAGACTATCCTCAAACTGCGAGGTTCAGCTCCTGAAGGCCGACATGCAGCTGTAAAGCCACGATTTCGTTGTCCACTCAGCGTGTCTGTGCCAATTGCCAATTGCCCCACCTCGGGGTCATTCCAACGCCTTCAGTTCTCGCCATTGGCAGTTCTTTGATGTTTATTTCAGTTCTGGGTCGGCGTATTTCGGCACTCATCTGAAAAAACGATACGCCCCCCCCGAAATTTGCCCCTGCCGAAATATCCCCCCCCCCACCCCTGCACTCATGCAGGATCGGTGGCCATTGAGTCCAGCAGCGATGGCCGCCAGGGGGGCCCAGATCCCTGGTGTACTTGCGAAGGCTGCAGGTGCATGTGCATGTGCATGCGCTAATTGAAGACTGATGCACAAACACAACCATCACCACAATACACAAACACAGACAAAAAAAAACACAACCACAACCACAACCACAACCACAACCACAAACACACTACAGACCTGACCCTCAATCGTATTCTGTGCCCCACTGTTGGTCTGAATCTTCAAGGACACATTGAACGCATTCAACTGGGCCCAGGGCTCGGGCAGGAATTGGGTGTTTGTCTCTGCCTTGTAATCAGATCCAAAGAACAAATTTGACCATGTGGCCGCAGTGGAAGTGGAATTGTAGGCCCCGATGAAGTACCCAATCGACTGAGTCTCGGTGCTGGGAACCGTGTGCCGCACTTTCACGTTGACGTCAGGATTGACCTGGGGATACAGGCAGGGCAGCTGAGGGAGAGAGGGTTGCAGAGAGGGAACGATTGGAGGGAGGATGGGCGAATACGATGGAACAAGGGAAGGAATCAAGGAGGTGGCAGAGAGGTGACCAGTGGGGGGCGGCTGGCAAGCTCCTTACTGTATGTGTTCTGGGAAAGAGGGCCCGTTCTTCTGCAGATGACTGACAAGTACTGCCCCCCTTCTTCAACTTGGAGCACTTGTCTTGCACAGGCAAGCATGCGGGGGGGCGGCTGGCACTTTGTCCACGGAACTGGAGGGAGCAGGCTTACACTAGAATGGCCGTCAACCATCGGAGGAGCCCCCCCTTGGACCCCCTTCCCCCAGGCCAATGTGTATCTACCTGGTGTAGCGGAGAAGGGAGGAAGGGTTCTTGCCCCTGACCCCAGCCATGGAACTGCCACAAGGTGTACACAGAGAGAACATTCTGAAGCACTGAACTAAGAGCAATGAAGACCGCGGTGGCGGGCGCGGTCAGAGCTGATTGCAATGAAACAAACCTGACCCATTGTGGCCCAGACCAAAGTGACCATCGAGGGACAGAGCGAAAATTTGCAATCGGGAAAATCTGATCGGGCTATTGTTAGTGCACAAACTTTCGGGTCCCAGACCCCTCACCCCCCCTCCTCTCTTCTAATGTTAGCCTGGGAGGGAGCTCCTGTGGTTTCAAGCCCATTGGCAAGCAGCCTTGGCACGATAAGCGGACGCAGGCTCCTCCTCCATATTCCCCTTCAATCCTTCACCCTTGAGACTGGACGTTCGGGTAAAATGTGCTAGTTGTATGCCGGTAGGTGCCTAGTGACTCGCTGAGGCGGTTTTTGAGTTTAACTTCTTGTTTCTAATGCACATCATGCATTGCATTCACACTCACTCACTGGCAGCCTTGAACTATACCAAGACCAACATTTGAATTATGCTCAAACTGTGAGGTTCAACGTTCCTACACTCCTACTGTGCTGCAAAACCCAACGCTACACAAGTGAGTCTATGGCTATGCTTGTACCTCTGTGGGCCTGTTTGAAGCATTGCGTGAGGCTGGCACCAGGGTTGGCATCTTGGCACACCTCATTGCTCTATGGCTGGTGGTCATTCGCGCTGTTTGTACCCAGAGCCCCAGGCCCTGGCAGCAGGACGCAGAGAGTCCTACGTTGAGGCTGCCAGTGGAGTTGTGAGTTGGGTGGCCTACAGGCCTCCAAAGGGAATCCACAACGACACTGGACAACACCGGGGAAGTGCATGAGCTGTCCAATGACCCGCATGTGACCCACAGGGGGTGCCCAGGGGAACCTTACGGCCTGGGACCCTCTCATGAAGGGGCACTCCTTGACTGTTTGGAGGACACAGGCGGCGCTACACTCAGTGCCGTCCCTTCATTGCCCCCCCTAAGCTCTGTGACAGCATCCAAGGGGCACCTGGACATCTTGGAGGTTCCTGAGGTTGAAAACCTGAGGAATAACGGCCCCAAGGGAGGATCCAAGGGCCTTGATGTGTACCCACCGCCCCAAGGTGTCATGGTTTCATGGTGTCTTCTGCCGGGTCCCGCCCCCGCAGGAGCGGTTGCCTGCGGTCCCAGCTAGGCCAGAGCAGCACAATACCGCAGCAAGTGCAATGCCCCGTCGCGCAGCGCTCGTGCCCCCCCCCCCCCCCCCACCCGCAGTTCGCACTCCGCTCTGGGCCGCACGGTCCAGGCAGTCCATCCGGGTCTCCAGCAGGCACAACACTGGCGGCTCATTCCATTTCCGGCAGTCTCCAGTGTTCCTCATCACGGAGCTGTGGACAGGTAAAGGGGTGCATGCCCAGTTTGCATTTCATGCGGGGTGATCCTCATCACGGAGCTGTGGACAGGTAAAGGGGTGCATGCCCAGTTTGCACTTCATGCGGGGTGATCCTCATCACGGAGCTGTGGACAGGTAAAGGGGTGCATGCCCAGTTTGCACTTCATGTGGGGTGATCCTCATCACGGAGCTGTGGACAGGTAAAGGGGTGCATGCCCAGTTTGCACTTCATGTGGGGTGATCCTCATCACGGAGCTGTGGACAGGTAAAGGGGTGCATGCCCAGTTTGCACTTCATGTGGGGTGATACTCATCACGGAGCACAAGACCACACCACATTGGTTGAAAGGGCTGAGTTTGTGCATAGCTCACGGGGCCCCCATTGGGGAAAGGGGTGGGGGTTGAAGTGGCTCCATTTTCCACCTCCTTGACCCCCCCCCCTTTCATTCCCAGGTGTCATGGTGTCATGGTGTCATATGCCGGGTCCCGCCCCCGCAGGAGCGGTTGCCTGCGGTCCCGGCCAGGCCAGAGCAGCACAATACCGCAGCCAGTGCAATGCCCTGTCGCGCAGCGCACAAAGGCCTTGATGTGTGCCCATAGTCCGTGTACCAAGAGCCGTGCATGCGGCATGCTGCGGCATGCTTCTACCTGCACATGTGGGTACCTACGCATCTGTGGGAAATTGAACTCACAAACAAGAGACAACATGCACAAAACTGTTGGGCCGAATGGGTGTGCTTGGTGTTGACTGTTGACTGGATGTTGTTGGTGCAGATGACTGACTCATGACAAGACAAATAATAACAAACTGGGGAGACATGGTGCAGGCAGAATGTCTCCCGTGCAAACAGAGCAGGAGCAGGCAGAGACACATGAACCCAAAAAATTGGATGCTGCGGCATGCTTCCAAACCCCTATGTGCAGCTCCAAAAGACGGGTGCTGCGGCATGCTGCGGCTGCACATGCTTGGTGCCGTCCCTTCATTGCCCCCCTAAGCTCTGTGACAGCGTCGAAGGGGCACCTGGACATCTTGGAGGTTCCTGAGGTTCAAACCCTGAGGAATAACATGGTCCACGTACCAAGAGCCGTGCCGGCAGGATTGTCCTATCAACCACTTGGTCAGGCACTGTGCAGCCAAATGTCGGGGGCACGGCACTGATCAAGGGGGGCCCCAGGACTCCAACCGGGTGCGAAAACTTGGGGGGTCTGGAGGGGGGGGGGGGGGGGGGGTAGGGGGCGGGGGGACAAAAGCGCATTTCCTGAACCCCCCCCCCCTCCTTGGCTGGTGCGCTGGGACCTTTTCCCAGGCACCAACAGGCCATGGGTGACAGGGGTAGGGGGGGGTACCCATTCCAAACTCAAAACCATCCCCGCGACGCGCCGCCCATTTTCAGACGTATATCACGGGGGAGGTGCTGCATGTTCTGTTTCGCTTGTCATTCAGTTTTTGATTTGTGTTGGTCGCATGGAACATTCAGATTCTGGCCCATGCCTCGACTCGCGTTTCCAATGTCAAGAAGCAAACCACAACCGCTTCGTCCTTCAAGTGCCTTTGCCAAGTACC
Source organism: Eutreptiella sp. 'Long Island Sound 2002' (assembly GCA_964036045.1). Taxonomy (NCBI): domain Eukaryota; phylum Euglenozoa; class Euglenophyceae; order Eutreptiales; family Eutreptiaceae; genus Eutreptiella; species Eutreptiella sp. 'Long Island Sound 2002'. The sequence continues at coordinate 14,931,341 of OZ038402.1, read as the reverse complement.
TTTGCCGTGGTGTTGAAGGTGTATCCCTGGAGTTGTTCGTGTTCCGTTTGCTTGTACGTGGCTGAAGGCGGCACAGATTTTGGCAAAACGCCCATTAAGCCTCGGGGGTGATGATTTTTTGGGGGTATGAATTTTTTTTGGCGGGGTATAACTTTGGCCATGACGTCAGGTTCTGAAAGAACCAGCACGATCCTGACCTCATTGCCGGACTCTCTAAGTTCAACATCCACCAGCACCGAATGCTGCCTTGAGTTCGCCACTCATCAGTGGCTATCGGATGTTGCATAGCCGGGCGTATGTATGAATTTAGGGGGGGGGGGGGGGCGTTAATCCTGGGGCAGGCGGGCTTTGAATTGGAGTGGGGGGGTTGATACAGCCCCCTGGCTAGACCCCCCCCCAAAAGGCTCAATTGACGGGACCCCCAAATCCTACCGAGACTGACCCCCGGGCCTCAGAGGTGACCCAGACCCAAAAATCGGCAAAAACTGAAAATGAGATTTTTGGAATCAGCGCGTCAAGGGGGTTCAGAAAAGGCATCATTTGCCATATATTTGGTGAAAAAAAAATTGACTATCTTTAATGCGCAAAAAAATTTCGGCACCTTTGGCGCTAGAGTTCATAATAATTACTTAATGGTCCTCTCAATTGAGCCCTTTTCCCAGACTCTCGCCCCCCCCCCCCAGTTTTGGGGGGCTCTATTGACCCCCCCCCCCCGCCCCCCAGTTGAAAGCCCGACTGCCCCTGCGGTCTCTCCCTCGCCCTCCGCAAGATACCGGGATGGTGTTGGCGGTGAGGAAGGCATGGGCCATGTATGGGGACGTGGGGGAGGCCAGCACTGCGCGGTGCGTGGGGGCGTTGATGTACTGCTGGTTCCCCTGGCCCCGCAGCTCTCCGCCGGGGAAGGCGGTGGTCCCGATCAGGAAATAGAAGTTGCCGGCGCGCAGCTGCGTGGCCACCGGCCCCGGCACGTTGGCGCTCACGGCCAGCGGCAGCGTGAGGGAGCCGGCGAGGGCGCCGAGGTCAAGGCACACGCCGCAGTTGCTGCCAAACCCGCAGTAGGTGCTGGGGTTGGGATCGCAGTGCATTGTCACGTTCGTGACGGCGCCCTGCAGCCTGCGGAGGGACGGGCAGGGTTGCATATAAGGGGGGGGGGGGGGGTCCCCCACCAGACTCCCCGCTTTACCCCCTGGGACTCATGGCTAATGGCTAATGGTACGCGGACCAACATCCTCCCGGCTTGCACACGCATTCCACATGGACACGAGAAGATGAGGACGGAAACATACAATGCCATGTGTGTTTGAAGGTTTTTGGTTTGCATGCAAACATTTACAAATAGGAAGGGCAAATTGAGAGGTGTGAGGGTTGCATACATCACTCGGAGCTAGAGGCAGAGTTGCATACATCACTCGGAGCTAGAGGCAGAGGACAAGCTGGTACTAGACCCAGTGCTTGAGCTGGAGCTGGAGCTGGAGCATGGGGGGTTTGCGGTACATCCAAAAGGAACACCTGGCACTGTGGACATGGTCATTAATGCAGCAGAGTCTCCAGCCAAACTGGGAAGCAGTAGTTTGAACCATTGGTGACTAATGGTTCCTAACCCCCCCCTACCCCCCCCCCACACCCCCAGAAACGCGCGGTGTTATATGCAACCCTGGGGACGGGGAGGGGACTGGATGAAGGGTATGGACCAGGAGTGGGCTTTAGCCAGGGATGCGGGGGCGATGGGGATGGGGTCCAAGGGAGGGGGGGAGTAATGTAGTTGAATGGTGACCGCATGATTTCAAACATCGTCATGGCAATGAGACAGTAGAATAGGCGATCATCGGCGTGTCCAAACAGATGCCATAGAATGGAAGCATTGTGCCATTTGTCAACCTGGTCATTCGCGAGAAATTTGCCCATGCAATACGTTTGAAAACCCGCTTTGTGCTTGCCATTTCATTTCACTATTTTTGGCTTTTTGGGGCTGCAGGGGGGGAAAGGGGGGGGGGGGTGCCAAAATGAAAATTAAAGCAACGCCCTCCCCCCCCCCAACAACATGTTTTTGGCCCGGGCCATGACTCCCTTCCGGGGTGGGGTGGGGGGTTGGTGCCAAGGGGAGGGGTGTGGGGGGCATGATTCTTCATTCCCGTGAGGGGGGGGGGGGGGCAACGGAATGGCATTGACAGGAGGGCCGCACGAAGGTCACTCCAGCGCTCCACACATGCACACCCTTGTGCAGCAATGTTCGGCAGTTCTCTCAAATATTTGCCCAGTCGGGCCTCCTTATGTACAGGCTGCTTAATGGGTCACCCGGTGGGTCCCTGATCAAGTGTCCCTGCCTCGCCTTCACCTGCCGCCTTGCTACCTTGCCTGGTGTACCCTGAAGTTCACTTGCTGGCCATATTTTGTCAACCATGTGATGGTTTGCATAGTACCAGACTGGGGTCGGGCGTCCCTATCTGCTTCCCCTGACGCCCTGAAGTCTTTGCATTTGCTGGCACTCATGCGGCCATGCTTCGATGTCCTGATTCCGCGTCCTACGGTCTATGATTGTCCCAAACTGGTTTTGGGACAGATGTCCACTTTGCACAAGGTGGACATTTCGGGACAGATGTCCACTTTGCACAAGGTGGACATTTCGGGACAGATGTCCACTTTGCACAAGGTGGACATTTCGGGACGGATGTCCACTTTGCCGCACGGTGGACATTTTGGGACGGATGTCCAGTTGTCCCAAAATGAAGCGCCGGATACTGAGCCACGGTATACCCCCGCGTCACAGGCATACGGTCATCGCCCCCTGATAAGTACCGAATGTTGCGTTGAGTTCACCGCAGGAGCGCCATTATCGAATGGTTCATGGGGGATCAATGGTCGGTTCCGATAGACTGAACGTCCCCGCCATAGACAATTCCAGCCATTAGTCCAGCAGGTTCATGGGCTGCCTGGGTCAGCTCAAACCCTCCCTCGGTCAAGGTCAGTAGCAAGCTGCCCACAACCGCGGCCATTTGTCATTTACCCACATCACTTCACTGTCTTCTTCATCCGATATCTGCGATCCCCCCAAGTCAGTGGGGCCTGTGTCATATGTGTCTGGCATTTCTTGCAGCCCCAGCTCTGCCCGGATGTCTGCGACTGTTTTGTGTACTACAACTTCGCTGTGCAACCTGTTGGCCCCTTTGGCCGCTTGTTGGTCGGCCCTTTCATTGCCCTCCAGCCCCCCGTTCTATGAGGGAGGGCCACAAGCAGGTCGTAAAGCGCTCCACACATGCACGTCCTGGTATGCATATGCAGCAATGTGGAGGCAGTTCAAGCAAATCGCTCATGTGTTCAGTAATCCACTCTATCCCTGATTCTATATTGGCCTTTATTTTGTCCACACAAGTCGTGTCTGCATGCTACTCACAGTACGGCGCTCTCAGCTTATGTTGGTCGGTCTAGGCACTGTGCATGAAGCGATGAGGGGGGGTGCGGGGGCATGATTCTTCTTTCCGAAGGAGCGGCAGGACCCAGCTCTGTGTGGTCATGAATGATGCGGCAGGCGCCAGGCACGGCGGGGGACCATGTCTGTCTGGCTGGCGTATCTGCAGGAGTGCAAGCATGAATGGACAAGGGGTCCGGCCATACCCCGTGGCCACAATCTCCACCTGCAGGTCCCCTGTGTTCTCGTCAAGCAGTTCCACAAAGTAGCCTGTCCGGGTGCTGATGGTCGAGATGGGAGGCACCACATTGGTGGACAAAAAGGTGTCGAAGGACCAGCTAGTGATCTGGGCCTGGGCATGGCAAGGCCGCAACAGTGCAACGGCAAGCAGGAGCATGGCGGGCCATGAGGCAGTGCCCATTGTGAACTCTGTGGTAGAACAAATGGCAGGCGGAGGCAGGCCCCCTCCGGCTTCCATCCATCCATATGGCAGCCCCCCATCCATCCATATGAACGGGTCGGCATAGAAACACACGTGCACTTGCACCCATGACGGGCCATCTCGAAGTGCGACAAGAGGCGATGTCATGTTCTTGTGTGCATGGGGGAGTACTTGCACCGCGCGCGCGCGCACCGCACGCTACTTTTGCAGCGGGCACACATGGAACGTCACAGATAAATCACAATCAGGAGCACCATACAATTGGCATGCGCTTCTTAATCTTTGAAACAGACGTTGGCCCATTGTGGCCTTTCGCAGTCTCAAATAAGTACATCCGCAGAGGTGCCCTGCGCAAGAGGATAAACCTAAATGACAACACAACACCTTTCCCATGGGCATCACCAAATAGTTGCATGCACCACCACATGTTCTGCCCATGGCTGTGAATCCCTGCTTTCACACAATTCAAGGTGCTCGCACACAGAACTACTTCTGCCTGGTATGAGAGGACAAAATGCGAACCCCAGAGAGAACCTTACGGAAAAAATTCTTCAGAGTGCCACACAAAAACAGGCCCATGATGAAGTCATGCAAAAGACTAAATGAATCACAGACAAACGCACGTGCCACGGCTACACACAAGCCCACCCTCAACTGCCGCCGAGTTTGTTCGTTTTTTTTTTGCCATCAAATGTATCGGCGACAGTTCAGAGTGTGCCTTGCCCTGGTGCATGTACCGGCTGTAAGTCCGGTACATGCAGTGCAAGGAATAGTCCATCCGTTAACATGTCCACGTTTGTGACTGGGCTCTGCGCCGTGACTCAGCCAGCTACACGCCACTGGAGGGCATTGCCCTGTACCCCACCAAAGACACACAAAGAATCTATGTGCACTGCTAAAATTAACTAATATGAATCATAATGAAGGACACACGGGGGACGACCCCTCGGTTCTGGACGCCAACTACCCCCCCCCCCCCCCCAACTAACTGTTGGCCGGAGGCCCCTTGGGGGGGCATTGGAGGGGGGGTTCAGGGAGGGGCGAATGGGGGGGGGTCTCGGAGGGGCTGGGAGGGGGGCCTCCGGGAGGGTCAGTTGGGGCCACAAGCAGGTCACAAAGCGCTCCACACATGCACGTCCTGGTATGCATATGCAGCAATGTGGAGGCAGTTCTTCAAGAAGGGCATCGTGCACATTGCTATGATACACCCTTATGCTCATGGACCGTGTTTTGTCAACACAGAGTGTTTACATAGTACAGCACAGTAAGGCGCTCGCCGGTTAGGCAGGTCAGTCGTGGTGCCGTGCTGTCGAGCTGATACCAAAAGATCATGGTCGGTTGGGGGGGGGGGGGGGGTCCAGGTGGGGCGATTTGGGGTGGTGGGGGGGGGGGTCTAGGTGGGGCGATTTGGGGTGTTCGGGGGGGGAGGGGGGGGGGGCACAGGCTCCCCTTACCTCCCCTTGCCCTCCCTCTAACCATACCATCACCATAAACCTAACCCTAACCTTTGCAGCCAGTTGGTTTGGCCATGCCAGCCATGTTGATTGGGCTGAACAAGATCCCCAAAATTTCGTTCATGGCTGCTTTTGCCACATCATTGCTCTCCATTTTGGACCCCAAAACTCACTCTGACCCTAGCCTAGGGTGAGAGCTAGGGCTAGGGTTAGGGTCACCGAGCTGGTGGAACCAGTCTTGGTTTTATAACCCTTTTTAGGGTCTAGAGTGGACCTACCAGGTTTAGCAGCAAAGCGCGCGCGCGAAATGGGCAAAAATCAGAACTCCGTCGTGGTGCTTCGGATTCGGCTGAAATTTTGGTGGATGATACCTATGGGTGTGAGGGACAACCACACAAAGTTTGAGCAAGAAACTCAACGGTGGCGGCCGGGAACGGGTGTCGCAAGTGGCGGACCTCAGTTTCAAAAACTGCAATTTAGGGCCAAAAACAGCCATTTTTGGGCCAAAACAGCCCTAGAACCCATTCAAAACGGCCAAACAAAGGGAAAGTGTGGGTACACTCCATGTGCGGCTTGACTTTCCCGTGTCAACGAGCCCTTTGCAGCCCTCTAACTCCACCATATGTCCCGGAAACGGCCCAAAAAGGCCCCCAAAAGCCCCAAATTTTGTGCAGATTGGCTGGCGACAGCCACAAACCAAGAACAAGCCATATCTTTGGCTACATGGCTCAAAACGCAATTCCGAGGGCACCTAGTCCACCCGCAACCCCCCACGTTTTGTGGTTTCCACCCCTCAGAATTGCCCAAATGGACGCCTAGACCCCCGTACCAAGGCCCAAATGAGTCAATAGGGTCCAATAGGGGCAGAAAAATGACTTTTCTCAAAAATGATCCTAGACCATGTGTAATGCTAAAACAATGGTGGCCCATTTTGGTCCTCCGAAAATCCCAAAATGCCTTGAAGATGCGCTGTTTTGGGACCAAAAATGGGTCAAAAATGGGTCAAAAACACATTTTTCCAAACCTCATCCTTGACCATTTGGGGTGCACAAACGGGTGAAATGAGCCCATTTTGAGCCCATTTTGAGCCCATTTTGGGGCATTTTGGCCCCTCACAAGTCCAAAAAACCCCTTGAAAGTGGGCCTTGTGGTGAAGGGGATCATTTGCAAGCTGGTTCCACCCTGTCAACGGCCTTCAATGTGTGACTCATTGGTGTCCCTCACCATTCATATCTAATGTTCCCTCCCCCACCAGCTCGGTCCCAATATTCAGTCTTGATTAGGGTCACCGAGCCGGTGGAACCGGTCTTGGTTTTATAACCCTCTTTAGTGTCTAGGGTGGACCTAACAGGTTTGGCAAGGTTTGGCAAGCAAGCAGCAAGCAGCAAGCAAGCAGCAAGCACGCGCGAAATGGGGGAAATCATAGCTCCGTCGTGGTGCTTCGGATTCGGCCAAAATTTTGGTGGATGCTACCTATGGGTGTGAGGGACAACCACACAAAGTATGAGCCAAAGACTCAATGGTGGCTGCAGGGAACAGGTGTCGCAAGTGCCGGACCTCCATTTCAAAATCTGCAATTTAGGGCCAAAATCAGCCTATTTTTGCCCAAAACCACCCTAAAACCTGCCGAAAAGAGCCAAATGAAGGGAAATAGTGGCTACTCTACACATGCAGCTAGACTTTCCCGTGCCGAAGGGCCCTCTAGGGCCCTCTAACTCCACAATATGTCCGCGAAGCGCCCCCAAAAGGCCCCCGAAAGCCCCAGAATTTGTGCACATTGGCCGCTGAGAGCCCCAAACCAAAAATAGACCATATCTTGGGCTACGTGGCTCAAAACGCGATTTCAAGTGCACCTAATCCACCCGCAACCACCCACTTTCGGTGGTTTCCACCCCTCAAAATTGCCCTAACCGACACCTAGACCCCCGTACCTAGGCCCGGTGGACTGCGGCAAGCGGCAAGAGGTGGGTGCCAAAATGGGTCAACAAGGTCCACCAGGTGCAAAAAAAAAAAAATGACTTTTGTCAAAAATCATCTTGGACCACATGGAATGCCAAAACAAGTGTTTTTGGCGCATTTTGAGCTCGTGGTGGCCCGTTTTGGCCCCCCTAAAGTCCCAAAATGCCTTGAAATTGGGCTGTTTTGCGACTAAAAATGGGTCAAAAATTGTTTTTCCAAAAACGATTCTAGACCATTTGGGGTGCCTAAACAAGTGAAATGAGCCCTTTTTGAGCCCATTGCAAGCTATTTTGGCCACTCCACAGTCACAAAATGCCTTGAATAAGGGGTGTTTTGGGACGAAAAATCAGTCAACAATGGACCAAAATGTGTTTTTCCAAAGATACCTTTGGACTATTTGGGGTGCACAAACAGGAATGAGCCCATTTTGATGCCATGTTGAGCAACTTTGGCCCCTCTCAAGGCCGACAGGGCCTTGAAAATGGGCCACTTTGGGACCACAAATGGCTCAAAAACGGGTCAAAACCATGGTTTTCCAAAAATGATCCTAGTCCAGTTGTGGTGCCCAAACGGATGAATACAGCTCATTTTGAGCCCCTTTTGAGCCGCTCTCGTCCACTTTCTAGTGCCTACCTCATTTGTCGTTACAGTCTCCTAGACGATGCTCCTTCCCCCACCAGCTCGGTCCCAATATTCAATCCTGGTTAGGGTTAGGTGTAGGGTTAGGAGTAGGCTGAGGGTTGGGGTTGGGCATAAGAGTCAAGGTTGGGTTTAAGGATAGTGTTGGGGTGCAAAGTGGACAAAATTTTCCTTAGGGCACCTTTGGTGTTCATGGAGCGTCGGGTGCCTTTGGCGCCCATGGACGCCTGAGGGTGACACCTTTGGCAACTAAATGCCACGGAAATTTGCCCTCTCCTCTTTCCATGTGCTCCAGTCACTTCCTTTTTCCCGAGCAGCCGAATTTCGCTCGGCCATGCCACCAGTGCTGGTACCCGCAGTCGCCATAAGAGGTTTTTGGCGGGTGCTCACAGTTGACCCAATCTCCTGTTCGCTTGCTCCGAAAGTGCTTCTGTCCGTCTATGTACTTGAATTTGACCTCATCCCCTTTGCCCCGCGGCTGCCACTGTTTTGTCGGTCTGTGCTTGCTTCCCGAGGACGATGAGCTTGAGGAACTACCGGACGAGCTGCTTGACTCCGTGGATGATTCTCTGGTGGAGGACAAGTTGCTGTCCTCCCGCCCCCGCCGCTTTTTTTTTATGGACTCCAAAAGTTCAAAGAGTACTCAACACTTGTGCTTGGGAAAGTGGGCGACTCCAGCATATGATACAGTGGATCTCCGCAACGCCGGGCAAAGTTCACATGCGTATACGAGAGGGCTCTCTTGTGCAGTAGGCAAAACTGCCACGCCATAAGGCAAACCAATAATGCGTTAGAGTAAAGAGGAAAAGGAAAATGCAAGATCATGTGTGTGCCAACCCCCATAGATCCTCAAGGGTGACAAGCTTCCGTCGCTTTCTAGGGGCCATGTCCGGTGGCGGGTGTTGGCCCAGCGCTGGCCTCCCGCCCCTGCCCCTGCCGCTTTTTGCTCCACGTCTTTTTTTAAACCCGTAACGATTGTTCCACCAAGTGTCCGTTGTGTGTACACAGAGCAGTGCAATTGTTCGCTGACAGGCCAGGTTAGGGGTCATTCCCTCAGGCGCCCCTGTCCCTTAACCCAGAAAGGTTAGCCAGCAGTTGGAACGAGTCCTGTGCCTAGCGTCGCCCCTGTCGGTCCCGTGTTGTGGGCGCTGTCTGCAGCAGTTCAGTCTGCTGGTCACAATCCAGTCAGGACGATAGCGTCCCCCCAATCTTCTAACGGGACTTCCATGGGTCGCATATCCTCCGGCAGTTCCAGGATGGCCGGTGCCGTGAAGCGTGGCCGTTTTGGTGGGGGTGACGTCTAGTGGAGTCTAGGTCGTTCATGCCGCCACCAGGAAAGGGTGTGCGCCCCGGTTTCGTACTGGCCAGCGATGCGGTGGCGTGTCGCTTGTTCCCACTCCACAACGTGCTGCGTTTCCTCCTTGGCTCACGTGTATTCCACGGCGGCATGGTGCTCCAATTGTACCACCATGAGCGCCAGTTTGGAGCCCCACGAGGATAGCAGAAGGGTGTCCGCGAGGGTTGTCATCAAATGTCGTGTTTTGACGACGGTAGAGGCCAGCTGCAACGTGAGTGCGGTATCAAGGTACCGTCGCAATGGCGGTTCAGGCAGGTGCCGTTCAAGGAGACGTGGCCGTTTAGGCGCAACCCGTGGTTCCGCAAGTCCTTCCCGGGGACGTGTTGTTTTGACGTGTTTCCATAGGGCCTGCAGGACCCATTCAATTTCCGCCGCGGAGGTGGCCTGGGTCAGCTGCCAACAAAGGTCGTGGAGGGTCGGTGTGACGTCCCGAAACTGCGGTGTTTCCCGGGGTGTGACCGCGACTACCCCTTTGACGTGGTTCCACATGTTACGCTTAGTAGGCTTGGGTGGGCGTTGTGTGGCTCCTGGCACTGGCTCGACATTTTCTTGCTTCGCTTTCGTTCCTGGCGGCGCTTCTTTTTCTCTTTTTTCTTCTACTTCTTCTTCTTGTCTTTCATTTTGGATTTGATCTCGTCTTCGCTCGCTTTGCCGCAGTCCAAGATAACCTCCCAAACCTGCTGTGCCGCATCCTCCATTGTGTGCCCGTGGCCCTCATCGTATTTCAGCCACCTCTCCAGCGGTCGGCATAGCTTCTGCGTCCATCTGGGTGCTCCCAGCCGCTTTTGCATGGTCTTTGCCATCTTTGTGCTCACCGCCTTGCAGGTCAGCCGTTCCATATCTCACCACACCCTTCATCTTCGCCATCGTTGTGTGTCTCCTCGTCCTCGTTCATGTCGGTCTTCATGTTGGCCGGCTTCTTTGATCCGCCCGGTTGTCTTCCCACGTTGTTGGAGTGCCCAAATTGCGTGGCCTGTGGCGGGAGTTGCATTGTGTGTACACTTGCATCCGACAACACGTTCCGGATTACAAAGCTCACTTCCGCGTGTTCAGGTGGCAAATCATAGCTCAAGACCTTAATAGCTCAATCCCCCAGGCCAGGGTCAGTCCGATCAGCAGGGCCTCCTTGTATTTTGGGCTTTCGGCGGCTACGAATGATACCCCTAGGCCCTGCCGCGGCATCAGAGCCATTCTCGATGTGGTCATTCCCTTTTGTGTTGAAGGCCACCCATCAACCCCGGCTTGGAGCACGTGTCCCCGTTGATCCACGGGGACTTCATTGGCTTTCCAAGGTGCCGCCACCAACTCCGTCCAGGCTGCATCCCTCACGGCTGTGTCGGCAGCCATGAGGCGCTCCCAACTCCATTCGTCTTCCGCTGCGTGCACGTGAGCCATGGAGCGTCTATAGCCCCCAGTCTCAAAACTTTAAAAGAGACTATGTACAGGGCAGAGCTTCGGGGGGGGGGGGGGGAGGATCAGGGAGTGGTGGGCCGGTCATGGAGCCCATGTTTGGAAACTTCCGTTACTTCCCCCCCCTCCAGTAACTACAGTCAAAGGCAAGCACCAACGGCCACGAAAAATTTGCTGTGCCACGGCATGTTGCAGCATACTTCAAGCCGTAGGTGGGAGGTAAAATTTTCGAGAAGCTGAAAAGGTGGCAAAACTCGGGACCAAACACAAAGGAATGCATCTCCCGACACGCTGCAAAGATGAACACAACATAATCATCTTATGGGTGGTCATGTTGCTACTCCTCCTTGTCACAGTTCTGCTTCCACTCCCATTGCAAACAACCTGTAGTACTTTGTATTTTGCTTCCGCCCATCTAATGTACGGCCCTGTCTGGGGAGCGGAATCATGGCTATGCAAAGGTCGTAATGGTGTGACTTGCCGGTCCGTTTCACGCATTGAAAAACCACGGGGGGGGGGGGACTACGATCGGTCCTAATGCGACCCACCCCCCAGCTATCTGTCAAAACTTGCGGGGCCATGAGGCAACGGAAACTGGGTTCGCATACGCCCCCGTGTCACGGGCGCATGGTCATAACCACATTGTTCAATGTCATGCTTGCTGCACTGCAGCGTAGACCAGTTCTGCACCACACCAGGTGGTTGCTGACTGTGCATTGGCTCTGCTCCTCTGAACAGTGAGGTCAGCTCGCACCCACCACCCACCCACAGTGCCGGTTAGACTCTAACCCTTGCCCTGCAGGTCGTGCCCCTGCCTTGCACTCATTCCCTGGCACGTAAGGACGTGTCGTAGTCGTGCCCCAGGGGCGCAAAGGCGCCTGTGTTGGTGCAATGGCGTCTCAACATTTCAGCATGTGCTCCTGCTGTCAGGTGTCTCAACAGATCATTGCTGTACCGTGTGTGGCGCCTACCTTTTTCGCTCGACACCATTCATGCGCATGCTGTCCACTTGTACTTGCCCACTGGCTTCCAGCTGCCTCACGTGGGCCGCACTCTCGCAGCCCCAGTCATGCTTCGGCTGTTCAACACGTGACGACGTGTCGAGCCTGTGGCTCAGGGGCGCTACGGCGCCCTGTTTTTTCATTACTTGACTGGTCCGTCTTGTCGTGGCGTCCTATACACCCTGGTCAGCTCGAACCCACCACCCTCCCTTTGCGCCGGTTAGCCCCCGTCTCTTGCTCTGAGGGTCTCTCTCCTACTCTCTCCCTCCCAATCTCTCTTGCTCTCTCCTGCTCTTTCTCTCCTGTTGCTCCTCTCTGTTCCTTTCCCACTGTGCTCTACCCTCTCTCTCTCTCTTTCTCTCTCTCTCTCCCTCTCGCCCAAAAAAGGGGGTTCGGGTCGTTCGGTGCATTTCTATCCCCCCCGGGGTTCGAACCATCCTCTACGGGACAGGAGAGGTGTGGTGTATCCACTGGGCCACGACGATTGGGTGTCTGCACCCTGCGCTCCAATCTTCTTCTCCTGTGTGTCACCCCCTGTCATGCGTATCTCCTTTCGCATGGGGGTGTGTTCAGCAGCGTGTAAAGGAACCGCACAGCGTCCCCGGGTACCGGGTCCGCCTGCCTGAAGAGCGTTCTTTGGAACAACCGCAAGAGGTCCGCTCGGCCTGCCAGCCACACATGCATGCAATCTCCAGTTCTGCTCACCGAGGAGGGCACCGCTCTGTGTCCCTCTGCCGTCGGACAGTGGAGGATCGCCTCCCACTGGAACGGGTGCCACTTGCCTGCACTTTTGGGTCGCCACTGGAATTGCATGTTCGCCAGAGCCTGAGACTTCAGGGTCCAGTTGATCTGGACCATCACCGAGTGGAGCTCCTGATTGCTCATCAGCAATGGTTCCCCATGGTTGTCCACAATCTCACAGTGCATCCTGGTATCATGTGGTTGGTCCAGTCGGAGCCAAATCTGCTGGTTGCGGGCCCAGGCCATTGTGGTCAGCTCTGCTTCAACTGCTTGCAGTCCTTCATTCGCAATGGCGTCCAGCTGACTCAGTGCTTGCACTTTGAAACGCTGGCGTTCTTGCTGAGGCTTGACCTTCTTTGGGGTTGGCTGGATGTGTGTGTATGGGCCATACCGCTGCTGATGTGATCCCTTCTCTTGCTGTGTCCTTCCAGACGGCATAACGCCTGGGTGCCTGTCCGCGACAGGACGCGGCGTTCAGCTGCTTGGAGGTCCCCTTTGTGTGCTGCTGCTCACTGCCACAAAACGCAGCTCGTGTGATGAAAAACTCTGCGTCAGAACGCAGATTTCAGACATGCATTGTTGTGCTTGGAACCTGTGGGATGTCCGCACCATTTTGCAAGGGCTTCTGGCCCTGTCATTATCGACCCTGTTCTGGGTTCCTGCGTTTCCTGAGCCTTCGCTTCTTGCGCTGCCGCCTGGTGTCACTCACATCAGTGCTGAAGGACAGTGTGTCCGCTGCTGACAGTTCACTCAACAGCACTCCCTGGTGTGTGTGTCCTGTCCTCATTTCCTCGCTTTCTGTACTGCTTGAGGAGTATGGTCCCATTTCACGTGGGCCTGGCTCCCCGGATGCTTCCCCTGTCAGTTTATCACTGTCCATGGGTACCATACCCAAGGATGACCAGAGTGCCCTGGTGCCCTCTGACTCTGATCCCGACCCTCCCCTCAAGCCTACCGTGGACTCCGACCCTGATGATGAATTTGGTGCAACCTGCTGAGACCACAGTGGGCTTGAACACATGCCTTCCATGGCCAATCCATTCGCCACCTCATTTCCCTGCACGTTGACATGTGCTGGGACATGTTCCCACCTGACTTCTCTTCCCGGCGTCGCCATTTCCCGGAGCAGCATTTCCCTGACTGGGACGTGGACCTGCAGTTTTCCAGATGTGGTTGTCCATCCCTTTGACTTCCAGCATTGGGCCCTGCCAGTCGCTCCCAGCTGCAGGTACTGCGAGTCGGTGAGGATTGCCAGTTTTGGCACCCAGAATCCCTGTAAGGCTTCCACGGCTGCCCAAAGCTCTGCTCCGTTATTTGTTTGCCTGTGATGTGTTGGTACGTAGCCGCAGAAGCGTACCTCTGGTCCTTGTTCGTCTTCCGCCGCGAACACGCCAAATCCCCCGGCCCTGCGCATGTGGTTGTGGCCCAGTCTTTTCGACGATCCGTCCGTGTACACTATCCTGTAGCCCTTCGCCACCAGTTCTGCAATCAGATCTTGCACTCCCTGTAGCACTCCCGGGCCTGCCTGCCTCGGGCGCTTCGGGCGTGATTCCGTTGCCCTTTGCCAACTGTGATTGTTGGCTGATTTCTCCTGGGTGAAGCACTCCGTGTGTGTTTGCCACCATGCATTCAATCCCCCATGTACTTGCACTTCCCCTTGTCGCGGCTGCACTCCGGTATCCCGAAGTTGTTCCAGTGATTTTTGAAAGCCTCTCCATTGTTCCGTGCGCTCCCCTGTGTAAAATCCCACCCACTCACATAGCTCCCTGAGCCATGTTGTTAGGTATGACGTGAACACCGGCGACGCTCCTGCCTTGACTTCGCATCGGTACCGCCAGTGGGCACTTCTTGCTGACCACATTGCCCAGCCTTGGCTCGTGTTCAGTAACCATTCCTGGTCGTCGGACTCCATCATGTCTCGAACTGTGGATGTCCCGTTATCAGTTTCCGCCTGGCCATAGTAGTGTTGTATAACCGCCGCCGCCGCTTTGAACATGGGGCATTCGACCATCGCGTGCTTAACCGTCTCCTTTTGTTAGCACACCGGGCACTTGTCAGTGCCTGACCTCTTGTAGACTCTTGCATGCACGGTCAGTTTGTGCCACAGCGCCTTTTGCGCGAAGTCCCGAACCCTCGGCAGTAGCTGTGCTTGTGCCAACTGTTCCCATACCTCCGGTGTTTGCGGGTCGCGGACCCCTGGCTTAGAGGCGTAAAACTGAAGCAGCCATGCCCTGGTCCAGTTTTGGGTGTGGACTGCGGGGGTATCAAACCCCCCTTGTGACGGGACTTTGTTGAGGAGTCGTCCGCCATGATTGTAGACCCCTTTCCATGTCCGAGGCAGTGCATTGAACAATCTTGCGTCCTCCAGGGATTGGAATTGACCCCACGTCAGCACCCCCTGCCGGATCAATTTCGTGTTGTAGTAGGAGCAGTTGAACTCATTTCGGAAATACACAGAGTGCCACAACGGCAGGCGGTCCCGGTTTGCCGGGGGGGCCACCTGCGGGGCTACTCGCTGAATGTTGGAGTGTGCCTTTGCCGACCATCCCAAGAACGTTAGATCAGCCGTTCGGACCATGCTCAGTTGAATATATGGAAGGTTGTCCTTGGATGGTGTGAACCCTATGATTGTTGCCCATGCATAGAAGGTCTCCACTGCCTTGTCGGGAAATTTGTGAGGCTCTCCCAACAGGCTGACGAACGGAGCCGTTGCCTGGTGCATAAGAAACAGCTCTGGTTCTGGTAGTGCCAGTCCCCCTTGCGTTCTTGGTCGTGAAAGGATTGGTAGGGTGATTCCCCAACTGTTGGTACACCAACTTCAGTTGTCTGATCACCGAGACTGGGGCGTAGTATGCCTTGGATACCCATGCCACGACCGGCAGGATCCATGATGTCAGCATGAATGCACGTTCGTTCATTGACAGTTGCAGCCTGGATACCACCCTAGCGCGACGGAAGGCCTCTTGCAGTGCTGGTGCGAAAGCCTGCTCTATCGTCAGCCCCCATCCTTGGGGTACACGCTGGTCGCCAAGCTCAGCAAGTCGGATGTCGTGTGGATGCGGTCAATACGGCGTAGCCTCTGCGGGTCGAGTCGCTCTCCTTCTCGAGGGTAGCCGTATGTGAAGCCCGTCGGACACGATGCTTCCTTGTCCTTGATGTCCGTCAGGGTTGGACAGTGGATGTCCACCCAAACATCCTGCAAACCCGCTTTCGCCAAGGTTGTCACCTCCTGGTCTCTGGCACGTAAGGACGTGTCATGCTCAAACTCTGGGGGCGCGAAGGCGTCCCTGTGTTTTACAACTAAACTATTGTGATCAGCACATAAAATCAGGTTCGGTCCATGTAGCTCCTTGGCGATGTCTTTCCATTGCGACTGTCGACGCGTGTGCTTGTGGTGGAAGTGGACCACAACTATGGTGATCTCCAGTGGACCACTCGACAGTGAGGCTTTCAGCGCCCTGGGAGACAAGAACTTCATTGATTGCAGTGTCCACTTGGATGTTTTCCACGCCAGTGCCACTCCTCCGCTTCCTTCTTCATGAAGTGGTCCGTCCACGCCATACCCGTACTTTGATAAGCACTGCATGCCCGCTTGACGATCCTCCACCGTGACGAAGTGGGGCTCTTGGATGGCGAAAAAATCCACCTCCAGGGACCGCAGCAGTGACCCTAGGGCCACTATGCGCTTTTGCTTACACTTTCTCATGGTTATTTTCGTTTGAAACCCATTGATATTTTGGGACAATACTCTGAGCGTGCTGCTCAGAGGGATGCTTGATGTTAACGTCATCGCGCTGCTCCATTGGATGACGAAGCCTCATCTTCCTTCAAGTCCCGCTTGCGTTTGAGGGAGCTGATGACCTTGTCGACTTGGTCGTCCAACTCCATGGCCTTGGCCATTTCTCCCGCCGTGATTAGGCCTTGCCTGCGTGTCTTTGAATCGTCTGTGTTTCTGGGCCGATCTGTGATTCGCCTTTTCCGCGCCTCATAATCCGCCTCGGAAATCACAAACATCGGAGGCATCCCACAATCTGACAAGTAGACCTTCCCAATCAGCTGCGTCACACTTTCCCCGGTCAATCGCCATGTGGCAGTGCGCATCTCCCCAACACTCCATCTGACGCGGTCCGCGATGTACCGGCAGTGTACTGAAGGAGCAAGGGCCTCAGTCAGGTCTGAGAGATACCACCACGGTGCCACATCCAGAATGTACACTGTGCCCACGAGGTCCTTCTTCCATGTCGAGGGGACTGTGGGCTTGGAGATGATATCCCTATCGAGGAACTGTCTTGTCCTCAGGTCCTTGAAGACGGCCCCGATGGCAGCCACCAGTTCACGGTACCTTGTCTTCAACAGTGAGTGCCCAGTTTCCGTGAGACCCAGCAGCAGTTTGCTGGGCCCCAGCACGTGGATTTTCACTGGCGATTGTGCCTGCAGAACGCCTGGGATTGTCCAAAACATTGCAAGAACTGAGGCATACAGCATGGGAGACCATGTTTCCTTGTGCGTCTTCTTGATCCACACCTCATAGACAGCAGACATGTTGGTCAGGTTGGCACCACGATACCATTCCACTGGTTGGATCTGGAGCCTTGGCTTGGATCCGAACTGTGATACCACAGTATTCACCTGTTCCTCATTTAGCTCCGTGAAGAACAGCTTTGAGTTACGTGGGTCTGTCCCCGGGAGGAGATGGACTTCATCAGAGTTCAGGCCAATAGACCCCAACAGCCCGTTGATTAGGTCATTGTGGACCTGCACAGCGTATTGGTTATCCCGCACATCTGGCTCGTGGAACACCACCTTGTCAACTTCTGCCCCAGGCGTCATAAGCCGCAGAAGCTTATACGTTGGGGGCGGAGATAGCTTCCTGGAATCCCTTGTGCTGCTTGCAATCCAGACATCAAATCGATCATGTGTGCGCATGTGCATGAGGGACCTGTCCGCCATTTGCAGCTTTTCGCAACCGAAAGGCAAGTTTGAGTTGAGGGCGAGTGCCCGATTGAGGAATGATGGCCTGTCATCATCATCGCTGACAGGTTCAAGCAGGATTGCAACAAAGCGGCCCAGCATGGGCAAATCAGCAAGCAGTCTCTTAATTGCATGTTGGATTTTGTCATATTCAGTCATTTCCCCAACGAGCACAACATTGGGGCGACTGCCGTAAAGGACGGCAGCAAGTTTTTCAGACGAGTCGCAGTCCTTGAAGAGGTCGTACGACAGGGAGGCAGCCTCTGGAACTCCACTCTTCAGCACCACTTCGTCCTGAATGATATAATCTGCGTCGTCGATGGCTGCCAAACACGCCAATTGACCGGCGTCGGCAGGAACGATGACCTCGTCGCCTGGCGTGGCCAGACGGGCCTGGGTGTCCCGGACACTCATGCGGTCAGGGGACAAGGAGGTGGCGTCGGCGGCAGTTTGTCAAGGCCCAGCGGCCCGGGCAAGCATGGACAAAAAGACACCAAAAAAAATAGACACTCAGAAACTTGCGGTGGGGGGGGGGGGGCAGTTGGGCGGGGGGATTGGTGGGAGGGTGGTTGGGGGTCTTGGCAGCTTGGCCGAGGGGAGGTTCCCAATGAAGGGGGGGGGGGGTTGCACGTGACCCACTACCACATGCATACCTCAAGGGGGGGGGGGTCTGGGGGCATGGGGGTATAGAGGTATGTATGTGATAATGGTGCTTTCTCGTCTTTGCCAAGAAGAAAGTCTCAAGGGTCGAAAGGACCAAAGGCACAATACCCCCTTCAAATAAGCATGCAACAAAACATTTGGCGCCATTGGTGCCATGGCCCCCCGCACCACTATCTTTCAAAACTCGCCGCATCAATGGTCAGGTTGCAGTGTCCCCATTAGGCTCCAGCTGCGCCTGCAGTGCAGCCTTCATCACCTACTGTCCATCGTGGCGCCTCCAGCGCATTAAGTTCAACCGGCGTGTTTCAGCCTACTCCCTCCCTGAATGGTTCGGGCTGTGACCTTCAGGACTCTGTCGGTTTAGGCGTACATCCGTGGTCACTCCGTCACCAGGCGCTGGTATTAGCTGACCTTGAGTGGTTCAACGTCTTCTTGTTCAGCTCTCCATAGTCCACTAATAGCCGTTTGGCTGAAGACCCAGGCTTAGCCACCAGGAAACAGGGGCTGCAGTGTTGGAGGTAGTCCCCATCCTTATACCCCAAGACCAGGCCAGTGTCAATACACTCTTGTATCTGACGCTCAATCTCGTCAGCCTGATCTTTAGGAGCTGGATAGGGCCTCCGACGTATCGTATGCCCCACGAACCTCAAGCTTCAGCTTGAGATCCATCTAGAGTAGCTTGTCACATGAAGCTAGAGGGGGCTGTTCTCCGAACCCCTCCAAATGCGTCTTGATCAAGTTCCGTACTCTTGGGTCTAGGGGCTTGATCTTGTCTTCCAGGTCCTCATCGGAGTGTAGGTTGCTTGCCCCTTGGTGTATCCCATTTGGCCCTCCCGGATCCGGCTAGCATTTGGTCCTTAGGTTGCAAAACCCGGTGGGTACAGGGCTTCGGTTCGGGGGTCAATTGCATAAAACATATAGCAGGGGGCGCGGTCTACTTGCTGGGGGGTTGGTCGGGGTGGTTGGTCAACTGTCTGGACTCCTCCATTGCCATCCGCTGCAGATCACGGGGTGGCACATCTGGAACCCTCTGTGTTGCAGGTCACTGTCGTGGCCGCAGACACATGGGATTCCTCTAACCAAGGGGACTCTTCATCACTGTTGTGGCCCTCCCCATCATCCATGAAAGCCAAGTTGGGGGACTCTAATAGCCGCATGGAGACCTGAGAGGCCAGTGGCGACACTCCCGGGGGGGGGGGGGCAATCAGATTTTCCGTGATGTAAATTTCGTTGTTTCCCACGATGGTCACAGTGGTCTGGGGGGGGGGGGGGGGGGTGGCTCCTACGGTTGTCGGCTGTTCTAATGCAAGGCTGGGGAGGGGGGGAGTTACAACATGAAGGTGGGGTAGGCGTGCAGGTGCGGGGGGGCGGGGGGTGGATAGTTGTAGGGGTGAGAGTGGAATGTCCGCTCAGACCCGCAGCCCTAAACACAATTCGCTTACGGGCCAACCGGCATCGGTGGACCATCAAACTGCCGCCGGTTAACTGCAATCCCACGACCCGTGACCTCAGGCTGTCCTGAGTGCAGAGAGACATCTCTTTTCTCTGTTTTGTACGGTCCATTACCATCGACAACTGTTCGAGATTGTTCCGGATCTTCAGACCCAAAGTCTGAGACAACGCCTTGTCGGCCCTACCCCCTACTCACCATCGTGACTCCGAGGGGACATACGGTTACGGGGCTCATCGACCATGCACACCCTCCGGGGGGTACAATGCCCATCCCCTCGGGCCACTCCTCCTTAGCGCAGAGAAATGTCTCCTTCCCATCATCTTTCCTCAGGCTCCCCGAATCGGGTGCAGGGACGGTAGACAAAAACTTTTGGGGGGGGGGGGCAAATAGCCCCCTGAGGGGCACAATCATATTCACCGCTGCAACAACAATCTTTTTTTTGTCCACAGAGGGAGATACTCCTCCTTTTGCCACAAACCGATTTGATGGACTGTGGGGGAGTATCCGCACCGTGCGCGCACCGTGTCAGGTATTTGAACAGCTTCTCCGGGAGATGGTCTACTGGGAGAGGAGTTGTAGAGGGTACCTGGGGGGCTCTGAGGCGTCACCATTCCCCCTGATTGGCTCTGGATGATTGCTGATATTTCCTGGTGGGCCTTGGATGATCAACAACCCCAGTACCCGCACCGCACGCACAC
The DNA here is from genome assembly GCA_964036045.1 of Eutreptiella sp. 'Long Island Sound 2002'. NCBI lineage: Eukaryota > Euglenozoa > Euglenophyceae > Eutreptiales > Eutreptiaceae > Eutreptiella > Eutreptiella sp. 'Long Island Sound 2002'. Next base: position 14,911,147 of record OZ038402.1, on the reverse strand, counting down.
GGTGCACGATACTCCCCCTGTACCCCCCCCCCCCTCCAGGACCTATGGTGCGTTGTCGGGTCTGAGAACAGCATATTTTGGCTGGAGGTTGCTAATGTTGTCCTCAAACGTTTGTGAGGCTCAATATTGTTTTTTGGTCAAGCCATGATTCGCTGTCGGAGCTTGCTCATTAGAAGGCACTTGTGAGGCTCAACTGCACAGCAACAACCAATACCCGGGATCTTGTGAATGCGGGTGCGCATGCACATCAAGACAGGGCAACGGGTGGCGTTGCTCCTTCTACGCAAGCCTTGCTTGCGGTTGATGTGGATAGGCAACATGTGGCTGGGTGCGGGCAGCAGAGGACACCCCCTAAAATTTGCTGTCCACAATGTTTTTCTGTAAATTTTCGGACTGCAATTGTTGAAAAGGGCACTCTTTCGGCACCGGCCCAAGGAGCCCTCCCAGAAGGGGGGTGGGGGGGCGTGGAGGGGCTCCCCCCGAGATCCTCGCCCACCCCAGGCGTAGCATGGGACCTGTACCGCAATGAGAAAGCCCAATAAAGCTGCCGTCCGAGAGAAAGGCCACGGTATGATTCGCGCACTGCAAGCGCAAACTGTTGCGAGCACAGGCAGAAGGGGGTTGTCCAACATAGTTACCGCAGTGGTGACTGGTGGTTGGAAAGGCGGTTGAGGGGCAGTCGCAAGATGGCTGGTCGGCCGCCGGGGGGGCAGCAGAATGGGTTGGGGTGGAGTGGGCTGTCACCCCAAAAGCGGGGGGGAGGGGCACCCGTTCTCCCTATTTTCCTTGCATCAACTCAACAATCAGTGTGGAGGTGAGCACCCATCTTTGCCAAACGCGCTGCAAAAATACAAAAGAGGGGGGCAATGTGCGCGGGCGGCACCGCGCACATTGCTTCCTGCAAAACGTCTGGCCTGTGTGCCACGCTGCAGAACATGGCGGCAGGTCCTCAAACGGAGCGACGCGGTGACTTGCGGCACCGCGTGCGCATCAGGGCCCATAGACGGGGCCGCACGCACGTGCCCTGGGGCACCGTCGCGGAGCGCGCGGGCGGCACCCTCGAAGACAGGACAACAGATGACGAGAGATGGCAGAGGAAATCCTGCAACGGAGCTGAATGAACGTTCTGGGAGGTGCATACAGCTGCTATCTGGGTGTGAGTGGAAGGCAAGGGGGCAATAAACGCTGGGAGAAGGGTCTTGGCCGGTTAGTAGATTGTCTATTTCGTTTACGTGTTTATTTGTTTACTTTCTTGTTTTTGGGGGGGAGAAGAGAGGAAAATGCAAGTAGCGGAAGGCCTCAGCAACACTGTGGACCTCAGGCGCGGTATATGTATATGTATATGTCAGACCCCGTGTCGAGAATGAGCAGGGGAAAGAGCGTTTGAGGGGGATCAATGGTCGGTTCTGATAGACTGAATGTCCCCGCCATAGACAATTCCAGACACTAGTCCGGCGGTACTGCAAGGTTCATTCATTGCACGTGAAAGAGCGTTTGAAATGTGATGGGGAGGGGGGGATTGCAAAGGGGGGGGGGGGGATTACAAGGCAGGGGCCGCACGCAAGTCAAGAAGCGCTCTGCACATACATGTCCTCGTGTGCATGTGCAGCAGGTTGGGCACTTCGAGGTGGGGGGAGGGTGCCCTTCCCAGTGAGTCCACCGGAGAAGAGAGGGCATCGCTGCCCGTGGGTAAACTTGTTGATTGTATAAACACAGGTCAACGGCCCAATTGCCGGTTGATCATTGACGCGCCAGTGGCGAACTGCCCAACGCAGGCGGTTGGACCTCATCTGCAGTTGGTGCTCCCCTTAAGAGGGGGGGGGGGGGGTGTCCAGGGGGGACAGGGGGATGGGTGGCCTCCCCTCCAGCCCCACCCCCGGTGGTCTTGAAGTAATGGGGGGCCAAAATGGGGGGCCAGCCCAGGAATCCCTTTACCCCGGCACCACCAGTCCCCATGTTGTGTTGCACAACGGGGGGTTCCACGCCTTTTTCGAAAATCTGCAAAGGCATCCCTGAGAGACGTCTGCCAATGCCCCTATGCCGTGCTGTGCAGTGCAGTGGGTGGGGGCGAAAGGTTCTGCCTGTCTCTACCCCAGCAATGCAAAGGGAAGGAGGGGAAAACGGTGTGTCCTTTGGGTTGAAGGGGCGGGGCATTTATAACAAAATGTTTGGAGGGCCCAACTCCTGTTGCCCCTCCTGGTACCCCCCCCCCCCCCCGGGGAACGACAAGGGGGGGGGGGACGACAAGGGAGGGGGGGGGGGTAGGGAGGGTGAACCATCCCCTGGGGCACCCTGAAGTCAGGGAGATCAGGGAAAGAGAGTACTGTGACGGACTGGGGCCATAACAAACTGACCAACGAGCCTAACCAAACGTGCACGGCGCTAGAGATGGTCAAGGCAGGGCACAAAGAGAGAGGCCAGGGGTCAAAGGGGGGACACAGGGACAGGGCAAAGCAGACGAGTGCGTGACAGGGGGTGGCATGCCGGTGACAGGGATTTGACAGGGGGATGATGTGGATGTAACAGGGCTGGGGGGGGCCAGGGCCTGCACCTGGGCACCCCCGGGAGTCATGATGAGCTGCTGGAGCTTGCTCATTAGAAATCACTCAAGAAATCTCTTGGAATCAAGGATCAGAGGTGTCCAGTGCTACGATTGTCCCACAAGACGATGTGGTAGCGGACATTACAAGTAGTAGGGACCTGCTGTATCCAATACCAGGAAATGCAGCAGGAACTGGCACGCCCGAAGGCATCCCAGTGTGCTACCGGAGCACAAAACAAATTGGAAGGCTGAGTAACAGCGGTGTGCTACGCACAGAAGAAGCAGTATCGGAGGGTTGTTGTCTGCCATGGACTTGGTGACGTTGCCCTGAAGTGTCTGACTCTGGGGGTTTTGGGGGTGTTGCACAATGCTATCCGGTGTGTGAGTTTATTCACACGTTTTTGCACGTTTTTTTTATTTGTTTTAACCCGTAACGATTGTTCCACCAAGTGTCCGCTGTGCGTACACAGAGCATTTATTTCTAGCAGGCTGCAGGCGACAATACCAGACGGTGTGTGATTTGTTTGTTTCTTGCGGGCACGCCTTTTCTTGGAGGCGGCCTGGTTTACTATGTGACTGAGCAATCGTGCCGTGCAGAGAGTGGCAGCCCTCAGAGATGTGTGTAGAGGGCTGTCTGGGTGTAGGCATAGCATGGGCCCATACTGCAATGACAGAGCCCAAGACGGCATGGGAAGAAGGTGTCGGCATGGGCAATGAAACCATGTGCCCTGCACGCCTCCGTTGTCATCCAAAATGCATCCATATTCGTCCTGCATGCCTGAATCCATTCCTACAGCCACCACAATTCGTCCCATCGCTCATTCCTCAGCCCCCCCCCCCTCCTGAAAGGGCACCCAAGTACAATGATCCAGAAGTTTGAAGTAGCATCTGGCAAACCTACGGAGCCCATTTGCTGTACCTGTTTAGGGGGGTGGTGCTGGGCTGGCCACACCCTGGAGGCACGCTCTACCCTGGTCGCTCTTTTGGCAACGGGTAAATATCAGCTCCGAAGCCGCCAAATGCTAACATCAGAAGGGAGGAGGGGGGGGGGGGGGGGGCTGACCCAAAAATTTGTGTAACAAAAATAGCCCAATCAGATTTTCCGTGATGTAAATTTCGTTGTTTCCCACGATGGTCACAGTGGTCTGGGGGGGGGGGGGGGGGTGGCTCCTACGGTTGTCGGCTGTTCTAATGCAAGGCTGGGGAGGGGGGGAGTTACAACATGAAGGTGGGGTAGGCGTGCAGGTGCGGGGGGGCGGGGGGTGGATAGTTGTAGGGGTGAGAGTGGAATGTCCGCTCAGACCCGCAGCCCTAAACACAATTCGCTTACGGGCCAACCGGCATCGGTGGACCATCAAACTGCCGCCGGTTAACTGCAATCCCACGACCCGTGACCTCAGGCTGTCCTGAGTGCCGAGAGACATCTCTTTTCTCTGTTTTGTACGGTCCATTACCATCGACAACTGTTCGAGATTGTTCCGGATCTTCAGACCCAAAGTCTGAGACAACGCCTTGTCGGCCCTACCCCCTACTCACCATCGTGACTCCGAGGGGGCATACGGTTACGGGGCTCATCGACCATGCACACCCTCCGGGGGGTACAATGCCCATCCCCTCGGGCCACTCCTCCTTAGCGCAGAGAAATGTCTCCTTCCCATCATCTTTCCTCAGGCTCCCCGAATCGGGTGCAGGGACGGTAGACAAAAACTTTTGGGGGGGGGGGGGCAAATAGCCCCCTGAGGGGCACAATCATATTCACCGCTGCAACAAAAATCTTTTTTTTGTCCACAGAGGGAGATACTCCTCCTTTTGCCACAAACCGATTTGATGGACTGTGGGGGAGTATCCGCACCGTGCGCGCACCGTGTCAGGTATTTGAACAGCTTCTCCGGGAGATGGTCTACTGGGAGAGGAGTTGTAGAGGGTACCTGGGGGGCTCTGAGGCGTCACCATTCCCCCTGATTGGCTCTGGATGATTGCTGATATTTCCTGGTGGGCCTTGGATGATCAACAACCCCAGTACCCGCACCGCACGCACACGGTGCACGATACTCCCCCTGTACCCCCCCCCCCCCCCCCTCCAGGACCTATGGTGCGTTGTCGGGTCTGAGAACAGCATATTTTGGCTGGAGGTTGCTAACGTTGTCCTCAAACGTTTGTGAGGCTCAATATTGTTTTTTGGTCAAGCCATGATTCGCTGTCGGAGCTTGCTCATTAGAAGGCACTTGTGAGGCTCAACTGCACAGCAACAACCAATACCCGGGATCTTGTGAATGCGGGTGCGCATGCACATCAAGACAGGGCAACGGGTGGCGTTGCTCCTTCTACGCAAGCCTTGCTTGCGGTTGATGTGGATAGGCAACATGTGGCTGGGTGCGGGCAGCAGAGGACACCCCCTAAAATTTGCTGTCCACAATGTTTTTCTGTAAATTTTCGGACTGCAATTGTTGAAAAGGGCACTCTTTCGGCACCGGCCCAAGGAGCCCTCCCAGAAGGGGGGTGGGGGGGCGTGGAGGGGCTCCCCCCGAGATCCTCGCCCACCCCAGGCGTAGCATGGGACCTGTACCGCAATGAGAAAGCCCAATAAAGCTGCCGTCCGAGAGAAAGGCCACGGTATGATTCGCGCACTGCAAGCGCAAACTGTTGCGAGCACAGGCAGAAGGGGGTTGTCCAACATAGTTACCGCAGTGGTGACTGGTGGTTGGAAAGGCGGTTGAGGGGCAGTCGCAAGATGGCTGGTCGGCCGCCGGGGGGGCAGCAGAATGGGTTGGGGTGGAGTGGGCTGTCACCCCAAAAGCGGGGGGGAGGGGCACCCGTTCTCCCTATTTTCCTTGCATCAACTCAACAATCAGTGTGGAGGTGAGCACCCATCTTTGCCAAACGCGCTGCAAAAATACAAAAGAGGGGGGCAATGTGCGCGGGCGGCACCGCGCACATTGCTTCCTGCAAAACGTCTGGCCTGTGTGCCACGCTGCAGAACATGGCGGCAGGTCCTCAAACGGAGCGACGCGGTGACTTGCGGCACCGCGTGCGCATCAGGGCCCATAGACGGGGCCGCACGCACGTGCCCTGGGGCACCGTCGCGGAGCGCGCGGGCGGCACCCTCGAAGACAGGACAACAGATGACGAGAGATGGCAGAGGAAATCCTGCAACGGAGCTGAATGAACGTTCTGGGAGGTGCATACAGCTGCTATCTGGGTGTGAGTGGAAGGCAAGGGGGCAATAAACGCTGGGAGAAGGGTCTTGGCCGGTTAGTAGATTGTCTATTTCGTTTACGTGTTTATTTGTTTACTTTCTTGTTTTTGGGGGGGAGAAGAGAGGAAAATGCAAGTAGCGGAAGGCCTCAGCAACACTGTGGACCTCAGGCGCGGTATATGTATATGTATATGTCAGACCCCGTGTCGAGAATGAGCAGGGGAAAGAGCGTTTGAGGGGGATCAATGGTCGGTTCTGATAGACTGAATGTCCCCGCCATAGACAATTCCAGACACTAGTCCGGCGGTACTGCAAGGTTCATTCATTGCACGTGAAAGAGCGTTTGAAATGTGATGGGGAGGGGGGGATTGCAAAGGGGGGGGGGGGGATTACAAGGCAGGGGCCGCACGCAAGTCAAGAAGCGCTCTGCACATACATGTCCTCGTGTGCATGTGCAGCAGGTTGGGCACTTCGAGGTGGGGGGAGGGTGCCCTTCCCAGTGAGTCCACCGGAGAAGAGAGGGCATCGCTGCCCGTGGGTAAACTTGTTGATTGTATAAACACAGGTCAACGGCCCAATTGCCGGTTGATCATTGACGCGCCAGTGGCGAACTGCCCAACGCAGGCGGTTGGACCTCATCTGCAGTTGGTGCTCCCCTTAAGAGGGGGGGGGGGGGGTGTCCAGGGGGGACAGGGGGATGGGTGGCCTCCCCTCCAGCCCCACCCCCGGTGGTCTTGAAGTAATGGGGGGCCAAAATGGGGGGCCAGCCCAGGAATCCCTTTACCCCGGCACCACCAGTCCCCATGTTGTGTTGCACAACGGGGGTTCCACGCCTTTTTCGAAAATCTGCAAAGGCATCCCTGAGAGACGTCTGCCAATGCCCCTATGCCGTGCTGTGCAGTGCAGTGGGTGGGGGCGAAAGGTTCTGCCTGTCTCTACCCCAGCAATGCAAAGGGAAGGAGGGGAAAACGGTGTGTCCTTTGGGTTGAAGGGGCGGGGCATTTATAACAAAATGTTTGGAGGGCCCAACTCCTGTTGCCCCTCCTGGTACCCCCCCCCCCCCCCGGGGAACGACAAGGGGGGGGGGACGACAAGGGGGGGGGGGGGTAGGGAGGGTGAACCATCCCCTGGGGCACCCTGAAGTCAGGGAGATCAGGGAAAGAGAGTACTGTGACGGACTGGGGCCATAACAAACTGACCAACGAGCCTAACCAAACATGCACGGCGCTAGAGATGGTCAAGGCAGGGCACAAAGAGAGAGGCCAGGGGTCAAAGGGGGGACACAGGGACAGGGCAAAGCAGACGAGTGCGTGACAGGGGTGGCATGCCGGTGACAGGGATTTGACAGGGGGATGATGTGGATGTAACAGGGCTGGGGGGGGCCAGGGCCTGCACCTGGGCACCCCCGGGAGTCATGATGAGCTGCTGGAGCTTGCTCATTAGAAATCACTCAAGAAATCTCTTGGAATCAAGGATCAGAGGTGTCCAGTGCTACGATTGTCCCACAAGACGATGTGGTAGCGGACATTACAAGTAGTAGGGACCTGCTGTATCCAATACCAGGAAATGCAGCAGGAACTGGCACGCCCGAAGGCATCCCAGTGTGCTACCGGAGCACAAAACAAATTGGAGGCTGAGTAACAGCGGTGTGCTACGCACAGAAGAAGCAGTATCGGAGGGTTGTTGTCTGCCATGGACTTGGTGACGTTGCCCTGAAGTGTCTGACTCTGGGGGTTTTGGGGGTGTTGCACAATGCTATCCGGTGTGTGAGTTTATTTACACGTTTTTGCACGTTTTTTTTATTTGTTTTAACCCGTAACGATTGTTCCACCAAGTGTCCGCTGTGCGTACACAGAGCATTTATTTCTAGCAGGCTGCAGGCGACAATACCAGACGGTGTGTGATTTGTTTGTTTCTTGCGGGCACGCCTTTTCTTGGAGGCGGCCTGGTTTACTATGTGACTGAGCAATCGTGCCGTGCAGAGAGTGGCAGCCCTCAGAGATGTGTGTAGAGGGCTGTCTGGGTGTAGGCATAGCATGGGCCCATACTGCAATGACAGAGCCCAAGACGGCATGGGAAGAAGGTGTCGGCATGGGCAATGAAA
>OZ038402.1:14875992-14903105 GCA_964036045.1 Eutreptiella sp. 'Long Island Sound 2002' | reverse complement strand
TGTGGGTCGCTGCCGGCGCCTTGTGGGTCGCTGCCGGCGCCTTGTGGGTCGCTGCCGGCGCCTTGTGGGTCGCTGCCGGCGCCTTGTGGGTCGCTGCCGGCGCCTTGTGGGTCGCTGCCGGCGCTTGTGGGTCGCTGCCGGCGCCTTGTGGGTCGCTGCCGGCGCCTTGTGGGTCGCTGCCGGCGCCTTGTGGGTCGCTGCCGGGCCTTGTGGGTCGCTGCCGGCGCCTTGTGGGTCGCTGCCGGCGCCTTGTGGGTCGCTGCCGGCGCCTTGTGGGTCGCTGCCGGCGCCTTGTGGGTCGCTGCCGGCGCCTTGTGGGTCGCTGCCGGCGCCTTGTGGGTCGCTGCCGGCGCCTTGTGGGTCGCTGCCGGCGCCTTGTGGGTCGCTGCCGGCGCCTTGTGGGTCGCTGCCGGCGCCTTGTGGGTCGCTGCCGGCGCCTTGTGGGTCGCTGCCGGCGCCTTGTGGGTCGCTGCCGGCGCCTTGTGGGTCGCTGCCGGCGCCTTGTGGGTCGCTGCCGGCGCCTTGTGGGTCGCTGCCGGCGCCTTGTGGGTCGCTGCCGGCGCCTTGTGGGTCGCTGCCGGCGCCTTGTGGGTCGCTGCCGGCGCCTTGGGTCGCTGCCGGCGCCTTGTGGGTCGCTGCCGGCGCCTTGTGGGTCGCTGCCGGCGCCTTGTGGGTCGCTGCCGGCGCCTTGTGGGTCGCTGCCGGCGCCTTGTGGGTCGCTGCCGGCGCCTTGTGGGTCGCTGCCGGCGCCTTGTGGGTCGCTGCCGGCGCCTTGTGGGTCGCTGCCGGCGCCTTGTGGGTCGCTGCCGGCGCCTTGTGGGTCGCTGCCGGCGCCTTGTGGGTCGCTGCCGGCGCCTTGTGGGTCGCTGCCGGCGCCTTGTGGGTCGCTGCCGGCGCCTTGTGGGTCGCTGCCGGCGCCTTGTGGGTCGCTGCCGGCGCCTTGTGGGTCGCTGCCGGCGCCTTGTGGGTCGCTGCCGGCGCCTTGTGGGTCGCTGCCGGCGCCTTGTGGGTCGCTGCCGGCGCCTTGTGGGTCGCTGCCGGCGCCTTGTGGGTCGCTGCCGGCGCCTTGTGGGTCGCTGCCGGCGCCTTGTGGGTCGCTGCCGGCGCCTTGTGGGTCGCTGCCGGCGCCTTGTGGGTCGCTGCCGGCGCCTTGTGGGTCGCTGCCGGCGCCTTGTGGGTCGCTGCCGGCGCCTTGTGGGTCGCTGCCGGCGCCTTGTGGGTCGCTGCCGGCGCCTTGTGGGTCGCTGCCGGCGCCTTGTGGGTCGCTGCCGGCGCCTTGTGGGTCGCTGCCGGCGCCTTGTGGGTCGCTGCCGGCGCCTTGTGGGTCGCTGCCGGCGCCTTGTGGGTCGCTGCCGGCGCCTTGTGGGTCGCTGCCGGCGCCTTGTGGGTCGCTGCCGGCGCCTTGTGGGTCGCTGCCGGTGCCTTGTGGGTCGCTGCCGGCGCCTTGTGGGTCGCTGCCGGCGCCTTGTGGGTCGCTGCCGGCGCCTTGTGGGTCGCTGCCGGCGCCTTGTGGGTCGCTGCCGGCGCCTTGTGGGTCGCTGCCGGCGCCTTGTGGGTCGCTGCCGGCGCCTTGTGGGTCGCTGCCGGCGCCTTGTGGGTCGCTGCCGGCGCCTTGTGGGTCGCTGCCGGCGCCTTGTGGGTCGCTGCCGGCGCCTTGTGGGTCGCTGCCGGCGCCTTGTGGGTCGCTGCCGGCGCCTTGTGGGTCGCTGCCGGCGCCTTGTGGGTCGCTGCCGGCGCCTTGTGGGTCGCTGCCGGCGCCTTGTGGGTCGCTGCCGGCGCCTTGTGGGTCGCTGCCGGCGCCTTGTGGGTCGCTGCCGGCGCCTTGTGGGTCGCTGCCGGCGCCTTGTGGGTCGCTGCCGGCGCCTTGTGGGTCGCTGCCGGCGCCTTGTGGGTCGCTGCCGGCGCCTTGTGGGTCGCTGCCGGTGCCTTGTGGGTCGCTGCCGGCGCCTTGTGGGTCGCTGCCGGCGCCTTGTGGGTCGCTGCCGGCGCCTTGTGGGTCGCTGCCGGGGCCTTGTGGGTCGCTGCCGGCACCTTGTGGGTCGCTGCCGGCGCCTTGTGGGTCGCTGCCGGCGCCTTGTGGGTCGGTGCCGGCGCCTTGTGGGTCGCTGCCGGCGCCTTGTGGGTCGCTGCCGGCGCCTTGTGGGTCGCTGCCGTCGCCTTGTGGGTTGCTGCCGGCGCCTTGTGGGTCGCTGCCGGCGCCTTGTGGGTCGCTGCCGGGGCCTTGTGGGTCGGTGCCGGCGCCTTGTGGGTCGCTGCCGGCGCCTTGTGGGTCGGTGCCGGCGCCTCATTGGTCGCTGCCGGCGGCTTGTGGGTCGCTGCCGGGGCCTTGTGGGTCGTTGCCGGCGCCTTGTGGGTCGCTGCCGGCGCCTTGTGGGTCGCTGCCGGCGCCTTGTTGGTCGCTGCCGGCGGCTTGTGGGTCGCTGCCGGCGTCTTGTGGGTCGCTGCCGGCGCCTTGTGGGTCGCTGCCGGTGCCTTGTGGGTCGGTGCCGGCGCCTTGTGGGTCGCTGCCGGCGCCTTGTGGGTCGCTGCCGGCGCCTTGTTGGTCGCTGCCGGTGCCGTGTGGGTCGCTGCCGGCGCCTTGTGGGTCGCTGCCGGGGCCTTGTGGGTCGCTGCCGGCGCCTTGTGGGTCGCTGCCGGCGCCTTGTGGGTCGCTGCCGGCGCCTTGTGGGTCGCTGCTGGCGCCTTGTGGGTCGCTGCCGGCGCCTTGTGGGTCGCTGCCGGCGCCTTCTGGGTCGCTGCCGGGGCCTTGTGGGTCGCTGCCGGTGCCGTGTGGGTCGCTGCCGGCGCCTTGTGGGTCGCTGCTGGCGCCTTGTGGGTCGCTGCCGGCGCCTTGTGGGTCGCTGCCGGCGCCTTGTGGGTCGCTGCCGGCGCCTTGTGGGTCGCTGCCGGGGCCTTGTGGGTCGCTGCCGGTGCCTTGTGGGTTGCCGCCGGGGCCTTGTGGGTCGCTGCTGGCGCCTTGTGGGTCGCTGCCGGCGCCTTGTGGGTCGCTGCTGGCGCCTTGTGGGTCGCTGCCGGCGCCGTGTGCGTCGCTGCCGGCGCCTTGTGGGTCGATGCCGGTGCCTTGTGGGTCGCTGCCGGCGCCTTGTGGGTCGCTGCCGGTGCCTTGTGGGTCGCTGCCGGCGCCTTGTGGGTCGCTGCCGGGCGCCTTGTGGGTCGCTGCCGGTGCTTTGTGGGTCGCTGCCGGCGCCTTGTGGGTCGCTGCCGGCGCCTTGTGGGTCGCTGCCGGTGCCTTGTGGGTCGCTGCCGGCGCCTTGTGGGTCGTTGCCGGTGCCTTGTGGGTCGCTGCCGGTGCCGTGTGGGTCGCTGCCGGCGCCTTGTGGGTCGCTGCCGGCGCCTTGTGGGTCGCTGCCGGCGCCTTGTGGGTCGCTGCCGGGGCCTTGTGGGTCGCTGCCGGGGCCTTGTGGGGCGCTGCCGGGGCCTTGTGGGTCGCTGCCGGCGCCTTGTGGGTCGCTGCCGGCGCCTTGTGGGTCGCTGCCGGGGCCTTGTGGGTCGCTGCCGGGGCCTTGTGGGTCGCTGCCGGCGCCTTGTGGGTCGCTGCCGGCGCCTTGTGGGTCGCTGCCGGCGCCTTGTGGGTCGGTGCCGGCGCCTTGTGGGTCGCTGCCGGCGCCTTGTAGGTCGCTGCCGGTGCCTTGTGGGTCGCTGCCGGGGCCTTGTGGGTCGCTGCCGGCGCCTTGTGGGTCGCTGCCGGCGCCTTGTGGGCCGCTGCCGGCGCCTTGTGGGTCGCTGCCCGCGCCTTGTGGGTCGCTGCCGGCGCCTTGTGGGTCGCTGCCGGGGCCTTGTGGGTCGCTGCCGGGGCCTTGTGGGTCGCTGCCGGCGCCTTGTGGGTCGCTGCCGGGCGCCTTGTGGGTCGCTGCCGGGCGCCTTGTGGGTCGTTGCCGGCGCCTTGTGGGTCGCTGCCGGCGCCTTGTGGGTCGCTGCCGGCGCCTTGTGGGTCGCTGCCGGCGCCTTGTGGGTCGCTGCCGGCGCCTTGTGGGTCACTGCCGGCGCCTTGTGGGTCGCTGCCGGCGCCTTGTGGGTCGCTGCCGGCGCCTTGTGGGTCGCTGCCGGCGCCTTGTGGGTCGCTGCCGGCGCTTTGTGGGTCGCTGCCGGCGCCTTGTGGGGCCTTGTGGGTCGCTGCCGGCGCTTTGTGGGTCGCTGCCGGCGCTTTGTGGGTCGCTGCCGGTGCCTTGTGGGTCGCTGCCGGCGCCTTGTGGGTCGCTGCCGGCGCCTTGTGGGTCGCTGCCGGGGCCTTGTGGGTCGTTGCCGGCGCCTTGTGGGTCGTTGCCGAGGCCTTGTGGGTCGCTGCCGGTGCCTTGTGGGTCGCTGCCGGGTGCCTTGTGGGTCGCTGCCGGCGCCTTGTGGGGCCCTCTGGGTCGCTGCCGGGGCCTTGTGGGTCGTTGCCGGCGCCTTGTGGGTCGCTGCCGGGGCCTTGTGGGTCGCTGCCGGCGCCTTGTGGGTCGCTGCTGGCGCCTTGTGGGTCGCTGCCGGTGCCTTGTGGGTCGCTGCCGGCGCCTTGTGGGTCGCTGCTGGTGCCTTGTGGGTCGCTGCCGGCGCCTTGTGGGTCGCTGCCGGCGCCTTGTGGGTCGCTGCCGGCGCCTTGTGGGTTGCTGACGGCGGCTTGTGGGTCGCTGCCGGCGCCTTGTGGGTCGCTGCCGGCGCCTTGTGGGTCGCTGCCGGCGCCTTGTGGGTCGCTGCCGGTGCCGTGTGGGTCGCTGCCGGCGCCTTGTGGGTCGCTGCCGGCGCCTTGTGGGTCGCTGCCGGGCGCCTTGTGGGTCGTTGCCGGCGCCTTGTGGGTCGCTGCCGGCGCCTTGTGGGTCGCTGCCGGCGCTTTGTGGGTCGCTGCCGGCGCCTTGTGGGTCGCTGCCGGTGCCTTGTGGGTCGCTGCTGGCGCCTTGTGGGTCGGTGCCGGCGCCTTGTGGGTCGCTGCCGGCGCCTTGTGGGTCGGTGCCGGCGCCTTGTGGGTCGTTGCCGGCGCCTTGTGGGTTGCTGCCGGGGCCTTGTGGGTTGCTGCCGGCGCCTTGTGGGTCGCTGCCGGCGCCTTGTGGGTCGCTGCCGGCGCCTTGTGGGTCGCTGCCGTCGCCTTGTGGGTCGCTGCCGGCGCCTTGTGGGTCGCTGCCGGCGCCTTGTGGGTCGCTGCCGGGGCCTTGTGGGTCGTTGCCGGCGCCTTGTGGGTCGCTGCCGGCGCCTTGTGGGTCGCTGCCGGCGCCTTGTGGGTCGCTGCCGGCGCCTTGTGGGTCGCTGCCGGTGCCTTGTGGGTCGGTGCCGGCGCCTTGTGGGTCGCTGCCGGGCGCCTTGTGGGTCGCTGCCGGCGCCTTGTTGGTCGCTGCCGGTGCCGTGTGGGTCGCTGCCGGCGCCTTGTGGGTCGCTGCCGGCGCCGTGTGGGTCGCTGCCGGCGCCTTGTGGGTCGCTGCCGGCGCCTTGTGGGTCGCTGCCGGCGCCTTGTGGGTCGCTGCTGGCGCCTTGTGGGTCGCTGCCGGCGCCTTGTGGGTCGCTGCCGGCGCCTTCTGGGTCGCTGCCGGGGCCTTGTGGGTCGCTGCCGGTGCCGTGTAGGTCGCTGCCGGCGCCTTCTGGGTCGCTGCTGGCGCATTGTGGGTCGCTGCCGGCGCCTTGTTGGTCGCTGCCGGCGGCTTGTGGGTCGCTGCCGGCGTCTTGTGGGTCGCTGCCGGCGCCTTGTGGGTCGCTGCCGGTGCCTTGTGGGTCGGTGTGCGCCTTGTGGGTCGCTGCCGGGCGCCTTGTGGGTCGCTGCCGGCGCCTTGTTGGTCGCTGCCGGTGCCGTGTGGGTCGCTGCCGGCGCCTTGTGGGTCGCTGCCGGCGCCGTGTGGGTCGCTGCCGGCGCCTTGTGGGTCGCTGCCGGCGCCTTGTGGGTCGCTGCCGGCGCCTTGTGGGTCGCTGCTGGCGCCTTGTGGGTCGCTGCCGGCGCCTTGTGGGTCGCTGCCGGCGCCTTCTGGGTCGCTGCCGGGGCCTTGTGGGTCGCTGCCGGTGCCGTGTAGGTCGCTGCCGGCGCCTTCTGGGTCGCTGCTGGCGCATTGTGGGTCGCTGCCGGCGCCTTGTGGGTCGCTGCCGGCGCCTTGTGGGTCGCTGCCGGCGCCTTGTGGGTCGCTGCCGGGGCCTTGTGGGTCGCTGCCGGTGCCTTGTGGGTTGCCGCCGGGGCCTTGTGGGTCGCTGCTGGCGCCTTGTGGGTCCCTGCCGGCGCCTTGCGGGTCGCTGCTGGCGCCTTGTGGGTCGCTGCCGGCGCCGTGTGGGTCGCTGCCGGCGCCTTGTGGGTCGATGCCGGTGCCTTGTGGGTCGCTGCCGGCGCCTTGTGGGTCGCTGCCGGTGCCTTGTGGGTCGCTGCCGGCGCCTTGTGGGTCGCTGCCGGCGCCTTGTGGGTCGCTGCCGGGGCCTTGTGGGTCGCTGCCGGTGCCTTGTGGGTTGCCGCCGGGGCCTTGTGGGTCGCTGCTGGCGCCTTGTGGGTCCCTGCCGGCGCCTTGCGGGTCGCTGCTGGCGCCTTGTGGGTCGCTGCCGGCGCCGTGTGGGTCGCTGCCGGCGCCTTGTGGGTCGATGCCGGTGCCTTGTGGGTCGCTGCCGGCGCCTTGTGGGTCGCTGCCGGTGCCTTGTGGGTCGCTGCCGGCGCCTTGTGGGTCGCTGCCGGCGCCTTGTGGGTCGCTGCCGGTGCCTTGTGGGTCGCTGCCGGCGCCTTGTGGGTCGCTGCTGGCGCCTTGTGGGTCGCTGCCGGTGCCTTGTGGGTCGCTGCCGGCGCCTTGTGGGTCGCTGCCGGTGCCTTGTGGGTCGCTGCCGGTGCCGTGTGGGTCGCTGCCGGCGCCTTGTGGGTCGCTGCCGGTGCCTTGTGGGTCGCTGCCGGCGCCTTGTGGGTCGCTGCCGGCGCCTTGTGGGTCGCTGCCGGGGCCTTGTGGGTCGCTGCCGGCGCCTTGTGGGTCGCTGCCGGCGCCTTGTGGGTCGCTGCCGGGGCCTTGTGGGTCGCTGCCGGCGCCTTGTGGGTCGCTGCCGGCGCCTTGTGGGTCGCTGCCGGCGCCTTGTGGGTCGCTGCCGGTGCCGTGTGGGTCGCTGCCGGCGCCTTGTGGGTCGCTGCCGGCGCCTTGTGGGTCGCTGCCGGCGCCTTGTGGGCCGCTGCCTGCGCCTTGTGGGTCGCTGCCGGGGCCTTGTGGGTCGCTGCCGGCGCCTTGTGGGTCGCTGCCGGCGCCTTGTGGGTCGCTGCCGGGCGCCTTGTGGGTCGCTGCCGGGCGCCTTGTGGGTCGTTGCCGGCGCCTTGTGGGTCGCTGCCGGCGCCTTGTGGGTCGCTGCCTGGGCCTTGTGGGTCGCTGCCGGCGCCTTGTGGGTCGCTGCCGCGCCTTGTGGGTCGCTGCCGGCGCCTTGTGGGTCGCTGCCGGCGCCTTGTGGGTCGCTGCCGGCGCCTTGTGGGTCGCTTCCGGCGCCTTGTGGGTCGCTGCCGGCGCTTTGTGGGTCGCTGCCGGCGCCTTGTGGGGCCTTGTGGGTCGCTGCCGGGGCCTTGTGGGTCGTTGCCGGCGCCTTGTGGGTCGCTGCCGGCGCCTTGTGGGTCGCTGCCGGGGCCTTGTGGGTCGTTGCCGGCGCCTTGTGGGTCGCTGCCGGTGCGTTGTGGGTCGCTGCCGGGCGCCTTGTGGGTCGCTGCCGGCGCCTTGTGGGGCCTTGTGGGTCGCTGCCGGCGCCTTGTGGGTCGTTGCCGGCGCCTTGTGGGTCGCTGCCGGTGCCTTGTGGGTCGCTGCCGGCGCCTTGTGGGTCGCTGCCGGGGCCTTGTGGGTCGTTGCCGGCGCCTTGTGGGTCGTTGCCGGCGCCTTGTGGGTCGCTGCCGGCGCCTTGTGGGTCGCTGCCGGCGCCTTGTGGGTCGCTGCCGGCGCCTTGTGGGTCGCTGCCGGCGCCTTGTGGGTCGCTGCCGGCGCCTTGTGGGTCGGTGCCGGCGCCTTGTGGGTCGCTGCCGGCGCCTTGTGGGTCGCTGCCGGCGCCTTGTGGGTCGCTGCCGGCGCCTTGTGGGTCGCTGCCGGCGCCTTGTGGGTCGCTGCCGGCGCCTTGTGGGCCGCTGCCGGCGCCTTGTGGGTCGCTGCCGGGGCCTTGTGGGTCGCTGCCGGCGCCTTGTGGGTCGCTGCCGGCGCCTTGTGGGTCGCTGCCGGGCGCCTTGTGGGTCGCTGCCGGGCGCCTTGTGGGTCGTTGCCGGCGCCTTGTGGGTCGCTGCCGGCGCCTTGTGGGTCGCTGCCTGGGCCTTGTGGGTCGCTGCCGGCGCCTTGTGGGTCGCTGCCGGCGCCTTGTGGGTCACTGCCGGCGCCTTGTGGGTCGCTGCCGGCGCCTTGTGGGTCGCTGCCGGCGCCTTGTGGGTCGCTTCCGGCGCCTTGTGGGTCGCTGCCGGCGCTTTGTGGGTCGCTGCCGGCGCCTTGTGGGGCCTTGTGGGTCGCTGCCGGGGCCTTGTGGGTCGTTGCCGGCGCCTTGTGGGTCGCTGCCGGCGCCTTGTGGGTCGCTGCCGGGGCCTTGTGGGTCGTTGCCGGCGCCTTGTGGGTCGCTGCCGGTGCGTTGTGGGTCGCTGCCGGGCGCCTTGTGGGTCGCTGCCGGCGCCTTGTGGGGCCTTGTGGGTCGCTGCCGGCGCCTTGTGGGTCGTTGCCGGCGCCTTGTGGGTCGCTGCCGGTGCTTTGTGGGTCGCTGCCGGCGCCTTGTGGGTCGCTGCCGGGGCCTTGTGGGTCGTTGCCGGCGCCTTGTGGGTCGTTGCCGGCGCCTTGTGGGTCGCTGCCGGCGCCTTGTGGGTCGCTGCCGGCGCCTTGTGGGTCGTTGCCGGCGCCTTGTGGGTCGCTGCCGGGGCCTTGTGGGTCGCTGCCGGGGCCTTGTGGGTCGTTGCCGGCGCCTTGTGGGTCGCTGCCGGTGCCTTGTGGGTCGCTGCCGGCGCCTTGTAGGTCGCTGCCGGTGCCTTGTGGGTCGGTGCCGGCGCCTTGTGGGTCGCTGCCGGCGCCTTGTGGGTCGCTGCCGGGCGCCTTGTGGGTCGTTGCCGGCGCCTTGTGGGTCGCTGCCGGCGCCTTGTGGGTCGCTGCCGGGGCCTTGTGGGTCGCTGCCGGCGCCTTGTGGGTCGCTGCCGGTGCCTTGTGGGTCGCTGCTGGCGCCTTGTGGGTCGCTGCCGGCGCCTTGTGGGTCGCTGCCGGCGCCTTGTGGGTCGCTGCCGGCGCCTTGTGGGTCGCTGCCGGCGCCTTGTGGGTCGCTGCCGGCGCCTTGTGGGTCGCTGCCGGGCGCCTTGTGGGTCGCTGCCGGGCGCCTTGTGGGTCGCTGCCGGCGCCTTGTGGGTCGCTGCCGGGGCCTTGTGGGTCGCTGCCGGGGCCTTGTGGGTTGTTGCCGGCGCCTTGTGGGTCGCTGCCGGTGCCTTGTGGGTCGCTGCCGGCGCCTTGTGGGTTGCTGCCGGCGCCTTGTGGGTCGCTGCCGGGGCCTTGTGGGTCGTTGCAGGCGCCTTGTGGGTCGTTGCCGGCGCCTTGTGGGTCGCTGCCGGCGCCTTGTGGGTCGTTGCCGGCGCCTTGTGGGTCGCTGCCGGCGCCTTGTGGGTCGTTGCCGGCGCCTTGTGGGTCGCTGCCGGGGCCTTGTGGGTCGCTGCCGGGGCCTTGTGGGTCGCTGCCAGGGCCTTGTGGGGCGCTGCCGGTGCCTTGTGGGTCGCTGCCGGGCGCCTTGTGGGTCGCTGCTGGCGCCTTGTGGGTCGCTGCCGGTGCCTTGTGGGTCGCTGCCGGCGCCTTGTGGGTCGCTGCCGGTGCCTTGTGGGTCGCTGCCGGCGCCTTGTGGGTCGTTGCCGGCGCCTTGTGGGTCGCTGCCGGTGCCTTGTGGGTCGTTGCCGGCGCCTTGTGGGTCGCTGCCGGCGCCTTGTGGGTCGTTGCCGGCGCCTTGTGGCTCGCTGCCGGTGCCTTGTGGGTCGCTGCCGGCGCCTTGTGGGTCGCTGCCGGCGCCTTGTGGGTCGCTGCCGGCGCCTTGTGGGTCGCTGCCGGCGCCTTGTGGGTCGCTGCCGGCGCCTTGTGGGTCGCTGCCGGCGCCTTGTGGGTCGTTGCCGGCGCCTTGTGGGTCGCTGCCGGTGCCTTGTGGGTCGTTGCCGGCGCCTTGTGGGTCGCTGCCGGCGCCTTGTGGGTCGCTGCCGGGTCCTTGTGGGTCGCTGCCGGCGCCTTGTGGGTCGCTGCCGGGGCCTTGTGGGTCGCTGCCGGCGCCTTGTGGGTCGCTGCCGGCGCCTTGTGGGTCGCTGCCGGTGCCTTGTGGGTCGCTGCTGGCGCCTTGTGGGTCGCTGCCGGCGCCTTGTGGGTCGCTGCCGGCGCCTTGTGGGTCGCTGCCGGGGCCTTGTGGGTCGTTGCCGGCGCCTTGTGGGTCGTTGCCGGCGCCTTGTGGCTCGCTGCCGGTGCCTTGTGGGTCGCTGCCGGCGCCTTGTGGGTCGCTGCCGGCGCCTTGTGGGTCGCTGCCGGTGCCTTGTGGGTCGCTGCCGGCGCCTTGTGGGTCGCTGCCGGCGCCTTGTGGGTCGCTGCCGGCGCCTTGTGGGTCGTTGCCGGCGCCTTGTGGGTCGCTGCCGGTGCCTTGTGGGTCGTTGCCGGCGCCTTGTGGGTCGCTGCCGGCGCCTTGTGGGTCGCTGCCGGGGCCTTGTGGGTCGCTGCCGGCGCCTTGTGGGTCGCTGCCGGCGCCTTGTGGGTCGCTGCCGGGGCCTTGTGGGTCGCTGCCGGCGCCTTGTGGGTCGCTGCCGGCGCCTTGTGGGTCGCTGCTGGCGCCTTGTGGGTCGCTGCCGGCGCCTTGTGGGTCGCTGCCGGCGCCTTGTGGGTCGCTGCCGGCGCCTTGTGGGTCGCTGCCGGGGCCTTGTGGGTCGTTGCCGGCGCCTTGTGGGTCGCTGCCGGTGCCTTGTGGGTCGCTGCCGGGCGCCTTGTGGGTCGCTGCCGGCGCCTTGTGGGTCGCTGCCGGGGCCTTGTGGGTCGCTGCCGGCGCCTTGTGGGTCGCTGCCGGCGCCTTGTGGGTCGCTGCCGGCGCCTTGTGGGTCGCTGCCGGCGCCTTGTGGGTCGCTGCCGGCGCCTTGTGGGTCGCTGCCGGCGCCTTGTGGGTCGTTGCCGGCGCCTTGTGGGTCGCTGCCGGTGCCTTGTGGGTCGTTGCCGGCGCCTTGTGGGTCGCTGCCGGCGCCTTGTGGGTCGCTGCCGGGGCCTTGTGGGTCGCTGCCGGGGCCTTGTGGGTCGCTGCCGGCGCCTTGTGGGTCGCTGCCGGTGCCTTGTGGGTCGCTGCTGGCGCCTTGTGGGTCGCTGCCGGCGCCTTGTGGGTCGCTGCCGGCGCCTTGTGGGTCGCTGCCGGGGCCTTGTGGGTCGTTGCCGGCGCCTTGTGGGTCGTTGCCGGCGCCTTGTGGCTCGCTGCCGGTGCCTTGTGGGTCGCTGCCGGCGCCTTGTGGGTCGCTGCCGGCGCCTTGTGGGTCGCTGCCGGTGCCTTGTGGGTCGCTGCCGGCGCCTTGTGGGTCGCTGCCGGCGCCTTGTGGGTCGCTGCCGGCGCCTTGTGGGTCGTTGCCGGCGCCTTGTGGGTCGCTGCCGGTGCCTTGTGGGTCGTTGCCGGCGCCTTGTGGGTCGCTGCCGGCGCCTTGTGGGTCGCTGCCGGGGCCTTGTGGGTCGCTGCCGGGGCCTTGTGGGTCGCTGCCGGCGCCTTGTGGGTCGCTGCCGGGGCCTTGTGGGTCGCTGCCGGCGCCTTGTGGGTCGCTGCCGGCGCCTTGTGGGTCGCTGCTGGCGCCTTGTGGGTCGCTGCCGGCGCCTTGTGGGTCGCTGCCGGCGCCTTGTGGGTCGCTGCCGGCGCCTTGTGGGTCGTTGCCGGCGCCTTGTGGGTCGCTGCCGGCGCCTTGTGGGTCGCTGCCGGGGCCTTGTGGGTCGCTGCCGGCGCCTTGTGGGTCGCTGCCGGCGCCTTGTGGGTCGCTGCCGGGGCCTTGTGGGTCGCTGCCGGCGCCTTGTGGGTCGCTGCCGGCGCCTTGTGGGTCGCTGCCGGGCGCCTTGTGGGTCGCTGCCGGCGCCTTGTGGGTCGCTGCCGGGGCCTTGTGGGTCGCTGCCGGCGCCTTGTGGGTCGCTGCCGGCGCCTTGTGGGTCGCTGCCGGGGCCTTGTGGGTCGCTGCCGGCGCCTTGTGGGTCGCTGCCGGTGCCTTGTGGGTCGCTGCTGGCGCCTTGTGGGTCGCTGCCGGCGCCTTGTGGGTCGCTGCCGGCGCCTTGTGGGTCGCTGCCGGCGCCTTGTGGGTCGTTGCCGGCGCCTTGTGGGTCGTTGCCGGCGCCTTGTGGCTCGCTGCCGGTGCCTTGTGGGTCGCTGCCGGCGCCTTGTGGGTCGCTGCCGGCGCCTTGTGGGTCGCTGCCGGCGCCTTGTGGGTCGCTGCCGGCGCCTTGTGGGTCGCTGCCGGCGCCTTGTGGGTCGCTGCCGGCGCCTTGCCGGTCGTTGCCGGCGCCTTGTGGGTCGCTGCCGGTGCCTTGTGGGTCGTTGCCGGCGCCTTGTGGGTCGGTGCCGGCGCCTTGTGGGTCGCTGCCGGCGCCTTGTGGGTCGCTGCCGGCGCCTTGTGGGTCGCTGCCGGCGCCTTGTGGGTCGCTGCCGGCGCCTTGTGGGTCGCTGCCGGCGCCTTGTGGGTCGCTGCTGGCGCCTTGTGGGTCGCTGCCGGGGCCTTGTGGGTCGCTGCCGGCGCCTTGTGGGTCGCTGCCGGCGCCTTGTGGGTCGCTGCCGGGGCCTTGTGGGTCGCTGCCGGGGCCTTGTGGGTCGTTGCCGGCGCCTTGTGAGTCGCTGCCGGTGCCTTGTGGGTCGCTGCCGGGCGCCTTGTGGGTCGCTGCCGGCGCCTTGTGGGTCGGTGCCGGGGCCTTGTGGGTCGCTGCCGGTGCCTTGTGGGTCGCTGCCGGGGCCTTGTGGGTCGCTGCCGGTGCCTTGTGGGTCGCTGCCGGCGCCTTGTGGGTCGCTGCCGGCGCCTTGTGGGTCGCTGCCGGCGCCTTGTGGGTCGCTGCCGGTGCCTTGTGGGTCGTTGCCGGTGCCTTGTGGGTCGCTGCCGGCGCCTTGTGGGTCGCTGCCGGGGCCTTGTGGGTCGCTGCCGGTGCCTTGTGGGTCGCTGCCGGCGCCTTGTGGGTCGCTGCCGGCGCCTTGTGGGTCGCTGCCGGCGCCTTGTGGGTCGCTGCCGGCGCCTTGTGGGTCGCTGCCGGCGCCTTGTGGGTCGTTGCCGGCGCCTTGTGGGTCGGTGCCGGTGCCTTGTGGGTCGCTGCCGGGCGCCTTGTGGGTCGCTGCCGGCGCCTTGTGGGTCGGTGCCGGCGCCTTGTGGGTCGCTGCCGGTGCCTTGTGGGTCGCTGCCAGCGCCTTGTGGGTCGCTGCCGGCGCCTTGTGGGTTGCTGCCGGCCGCAGGAGTCCGTCGTGTTCATTCCAGACATGCCACTCGTCTCCGGCGTGGGACCTGGGCTTCGGGAGTAATCAGCCCCGGACCGCAGGGGGGGGGTCCGTGAGGAAGTAGATTTTTTTTTTTGTTGTGGACCACCCTTGCAGACCGCCCCAAAGGACCACCAACCGCCACCAACCGCCACCAACCGCCGCCAACCGCCAACCGCCAACCACCGCCAATCGCCACCAACCACCAACTGCCGCCAACCGGTTGAACATATGAGCCAACTGCAGTCTTTTTGCAAAACTGTCGTTTCGGAACACTTTTTTTTCTCTTAAAGGACCCCCGTGCTGGACCGCGTGCCGGTAGTATCGCGTTGTGCCGTCCCAGGCCCAGTTGGCGAATTTGCGAGTGCCCATGTGTGCTGGTTTGGTTCGTTCATAATTCCCAATCATTTAATGGTATAATATTATGATATGATGTTAATGATATATATACACATAATATTATATAATAATATATATTATGTAAAAACATGTATCATAATATAAATAATATATTATGATAATAATGATGATATAATGATACAATATAATAATGCAATAAAGGTACAACGTGATATAACAATAATCTAATTCTGATAGTAGTGATTACAACAATAATAATAATAATAACAATAATAATGATAATAACAATAACAATGTGGTTGCTAGTTATCATCTATGTTCATTCGGGTTGTTCACGCATGTCATACACCTGCGGCAATCATGTGCGCTCGTTCGGCCCCCTCATCATCGCCATACATCCCAGGCCCCATTTGGTGCGTCTCGTCCGTCGTCACCCAAACCGCATTGTGGGGGTCCGACAAAGGGCTGCGCGCACAGCGCCCCCCGCCCCCCCCCCCGGGCCCCGCCACAACGCCCACGCCCCCTTCGCGTGTGCTCAGATCGTGGGCCTCGTGGTCGTGGCCATGGCCAAGCAGATCTCCGCCAGCGTCACCAAACTTCTGAAGCCGAAGTAGCGCGGCCGCCGCGCCGCGGGGCCCGGGGCACTGGGGCGCGGCGACACACCGCCCCGGGCCCTCCGTCCCCGCGACGCCCACCGCCCCCCCGCCCACGCATACACACGCCGGCCTCCCGGTGTACGCCCCACGGCCGGGGCCCAGTGGGGGGGTCTGGGAACACGGGGTCTGAGGCGGAGGGCTGTTCGGTACGAGAGGTAGCCAGCGCCCGCGGAGGGGGAGGGGGGGGGGCGTGGCTATTTTGTGGGGGTCTGTTTTTTTTTTCCCGACCTTTTTGCGAAAGGCCTTTGGGGCCGCCTGCCGCTCTTGACACGCTTTGCCTTCGCTCTTGTGATCTGCAGGTGCGGCGTGTAGCGCTGACGTCGTCCCCAACAACACCGCACCCCACGTGACATGGGCTGGGGGTGGGGGGGGGGGGTCCCTCCGCCAGACTTGCCGCTAGGGTCTGTGCACTGGGCGACCGGGAAGGGCTGACGGCCAGTGACTCAGATGTGGAATGTGGGCAGGCCCTAGGGAGTGATGGGCGTGGCTGGGCGATGTATTGTTCAGCAGCGCATCACCCGGGGGTCGCTCTTAGCGAGCGCGGGTTCCAGGGCCGCCCCCCCCCCCCCACCCTCAAAAACACAGGCACGGCATGACCCGGGATGGTAGGCAGGGGGGGGGGAGTGCAGGGGGGGAATTGCTGAAAGAAGAGAGAGTCCCCCCCCCCCCCGCCCCCGAAAGCGGACGGCGCAGACGGGCCAAACGAAGGGCCCAAGGGACTCCCCCCCCCCCCCCCAATTGGGACCCTTCACGCATGAGGGGGTGCATGGCGCTCCCATGGGACTACCACGGGGGCGGCACCCAGAGTCCATGTTTGGCCCCCCCATGCGCCGCCACCGCACCGTGCCACTCCCTCCCCCTCCCCAGCCCGGCCTGTGCGCTGCGGGAGGCAAAGCGACCATGTGCCCCCCGTGTTAGGCCCCCCCCCCGGGGGGTGGGGCGGCTGCTGGCACTTTGTCTTGCCGTTCCTCTTGTGGGGAGAAGTAGGCATTTTGTGTGGAGACCCTATGACCACGCCCCCCCCCCAACCCCCAGGGCCCCCTGCCACACCCGCTGCCATGCCATAGCAAAGCCCACAAGGGAGCCGCTGCGGGATCAGACACGGGTGCGCTCGCGGGGCTTCGATGAAATGAGTGATTCAGCGAGTGAGTGAGTGAGTGGGTGGGTGGGTGGGTGGACCCCAAGTGGCTGGCCACATGCAGACGTCCTCTGTCCCCACCACCTGGCGTTCTGCAACAGAAGGGCGCCTACTCACCTCCATGCCCCCATGATATCCTTAGGACTGGACTTTTGGGATTGTGACCTGAGGAGATTCTACTGATGACCAGTGCCTGCCTACCCACCCTGACCCCTCGACAGTTTGGGGGCCCTGACAAGGCAGGGGTGATGTAGTGGCTTTGATTCCTCCCCCACTTTGAGTACCCCAGGAACGCAGGCGGGATGTAGCCTCTTTGATTCGGCCGGTCAAATTGGGCCGAAATGGGTTTTGGCGGCCGGTCAAATTTGGCCAAAATGAGTTTTTGTGGCCGGTCAAGTTTGTCCAAAATGAGTTCTGGCGGCCGGTCAAATTGGGCCCAAATGAGTTTTGGCGGCCTCCCACACTGGGTCTTGCTTCTGTTTGTGTCAGTACTTGGGCGCTTTGCGTCATCCGCACACGCCCGTGCGTGTTTCACATGGTCTCCATTCCGACTGTTTGCCCGGCCCCGACGAGTAGCGACAAGCGCCAGTGCCCTGTGCACGTGTTGTGTGTGTTTGTGTGTGTGTGTGTTTGTATGGGCCTGTGGAGGGGGGGAGGCATCCCTGTCCGCTGGGGCGAGGGGCCTTCTCGGTCTGTTTTGGGGGGGGGGCAATTTGATTCCTCTCGGCGCCGGTGCCCCTGCTCTCAAAGGGTTGTGATGTTGGGGCAGAGGTGCGGCGTGTGGAGGGGGGGGCAAGAGACATGTGGCGGGCTGGAGGGGATGGCAGTATTGTGCGGCTGGGGGAAGGGGCCCTGTGCAGGTGGGGTGGTGAGCGCTTCCTCTTGGAGGTTGCATATGCATCCCTGTTTTGGTGTGTGTGGGGGGGGGGATTGATGAGCATCTGTCGTATCGTGTCCTTGCACTGCACTGCCACAGCTTTCCGCCGTGGGGGGGGGGGTCTCAGCATTTCCTTTGATATCTTCACACATCTGAACTCTGTGGTACTGTACAGCAGATCCAGGGGTCCCTGGTTGGCGAGGTCTGACGGTTGTGTACCGCTGCGGGGCTGCTGCCCACTTGTTGGTGTCTTACCCACGGGTTGTCTTCGTGGTGCATTCTTGTGTGACAGAACGGTACCTCTGGTCTTGTAGGCCGCTCACAAGCCACTTCCTCCTGCGCTTTTGTGCTGACCGCCTCTTGTGCGCACGTGCACTAGCCCAGGCTTCCCACGGGAGAGTGGGGGGGGGGGATTGATGAGCATCTGTGTTATGTGCTGCTGGTGCGTGCCCTTGCACTGCCCTGTCACGGGGGAGGGGGGGGGGGCTTTGGCGGTGGTGCCAAAGCACTCCGCACCCCACCACCGCACACCCGACTACAGCACGGCGTTGTCAAACAGTGGGTGCTCGGTCCTGTTAAGGGACGTGCTTATCCACAGGGGGGGGGGGGTGATCCAGCGGACCCCCCCCCCCCCCAAGGGATGCGTTGCAAGGGAAGGCACCTCCGAGGCGGTTGGACAGGCGGTTGGAGGAGGTTGCCAAAGCGGTTGCTTGTGTCGAAGTCGCACAGACTGCGGGGAGCGCATTGTGTCCATTGCGTTTCTGGCACCGATTCCCGTGCCGCCCCCACCCCCTCCCTCCCCCACTTCGATCCTGCCCATTGGCCGAGGGACGCCTTCTGTCCCGAGGTCCTGCGGTTGTTGCCCGGTTTCCCCCGCATTCCAAACCACCGGATCACAGGGGGTTTGTCCGGGGGGTCCCGGGGAAGGTCATTCTTTGCGGGGCGCCGTGCGTGAGCGCTGCGCAGAGACGCCCCCTTTGTGTGCGGGGGCTGGCCGCAGGTCCGTGATCCAGTGGGCCGCACCCCCTCATGCGGCACTGTGCACGCGTTGGACGACTGCCGAATCCCCCCCCTGACCCCTGCCACGCCTCCTCCGCACTGCGGGATGCCTCCCCCCCCCCCCGCGTTGAGGGCCCTGATGGCAGCAGAGTCCACGCAGCTCCTTCCCGCGTTGGGGGTCTGGATATGGCACAGGCATGCAGCCCCGCCTCCTCCCCGCCGTGGGGCCAAGGGTGGATGTAGCCGCACTGGTTTGGGGGCCAGGGGGCAATCCAGGGCTGTCTTTTGGGGACGAGATCCTTCTTTTTTTTTGGACGGCCGGAGGTTGTCGGTGGCATTCGGCTAACCGACGGCAGTTGACACTCAACCGACGGCGGTTGACACCCAACCGACGGCGGTTGGCGCTCAACCAACAGCCGGTTGGCCGATGTCCCACCGCAGTCACTCGCCGGCTGGCGCTCTCCGGAGGTTCAAGTGTACTGGAGGCCAGCACTTTTTTTTTTGGAGTCTTAAGGACAGCCCTGGGGCAATCTATGCTTTTCCCTTGCACTTCACGCGGGTTTCCTGTCGTTTGGATTTGTCCTCCCGCGCCGGGCACCCCCGGCGGATGTACTTCTTGAGGACCGGGAAGGGCTGCAACGGGGACCAAGGGCGGTTTCCGAGATCATGACGTGGGCGCCCATTGTATCGTGCTCCTGATTTTGCTATGTTTGTGGGAAGGAGGGTGTGTGTGTACAGCCCAGTCAGGCCCAGACGGGGCCAGACTGGGTGTCTACATCCCCCGCACGTCTTTGTGTCGCAGATATCCATACCTCACGGTACCCCCCCCCCCCTTTGTAATCCTCCACCCCTTGCAACCCCCCCCCCCCCCCATGGGTGGGGCGTCACTTGGCCCAAAAAGCATAGGAGACACGAAGCGCCGAAGAAAAAAGTTTTTGGGTTACACTGGAACTGGGGTTGGGGGGGACCGTCACTTGGTGACCGTCCCCTGCCCCCATTGGGGGGACCGGCCTGACATTAGGGGGGGGGTGATGACAAGGGGGGGGGGGGGGTAGTCTTGTTCCTCATTTACGCCTCAAGAGAAGTTCGTGGGACACCGTCAAGGCGTGGCAGTCGCATCCCGCTGCATGCGCTGGGGACAGTATACAAGTCTCAAGTGTACATTCCCCCCGTCCTCCGACGGCCTGTGGGCCCTCCCCACGGGATGACATCTGTTGTACTTGACCTGCCACACAGATCCGGTCCGTCTGTCTTACGAGGCATAGGGAAGTCTGGGCAAGAAAAGAAAAAGTAGGGGGCGCCTGCACAATTGTTGTGGCCACGGTTGCTCTCCCGCGGGGCCGCTTTGGGAGCGGGTGACGATCAGAAGGGCCCTGCTGTCCTCGCCGCAGAAGTAGCGCGCGGCGCGAGTACTGCCCCCGCGGAAGGGCCCGGCCTTGGGGTGCGGTGGTGGAGGAGTCTGCGCTGTGGCCGTGACCTCCCTATCCCTCGGATTCCGCAGGAGCATCGTGCACATTGAATGGTACGTCATGCGCCCGGAGCCCTTTCGCTGGGGGTGGAGTCCCGGCGACCGCTGCCGGGCCCACGTGCCAGTGGCTGCCAAGTTGGTCGCGCATTGGCGCCGTGTTGCGGACGGGGCAGGGGATGCGCTTCATGGGGGGAGGAGGCTAAAGGGGGGGGGGGGGGGGGGCAAATGAAGTTGCCAAAATGGTTGCCGGTGGTGGGGAGAGCGGTCCCAGAGACGAGGGATGGCGAGTACAAAAGCGTTGGTGGGCGGTTGGGGGCGGGCAGAAGTAGTTGGGGGTGGCATGAACGTTTGCTCTGAAGCGGCTGCCCCCCCCCCCCCCCCCTCCAGCCCCTTGAGGATGTATTAGAACAGCTGACAGCCGTAGGAGGAGCACCCCCCCAGACCAACGTGACCATCGTGGGAAACAACGAAATTTACAACCGGGAAAATCTGAATGGGCCATTTTTGGTACACAAACATGTGCGTCCCAGACCCCCCCCCCCCTTCTCCTCCTCTGTTCTAACACATCCCTGGTGCCCCCCCCGGTGCATGCACCTTTCAAGCGCATGCGAGAAGGCCCGTTCTGATGGACGACCATTCCTCTTCCCCCCCCCCCCCCTCTTCTCCTGAATACTCTGCCCAACAGCAACAAAGCCAACTTAGCACTACCCCATGTTTCCTGTTGCTGTGCGCCCTACGCTGCTTCATATTGCCACGCTACAGAGATGCGCAGTCCCCTGCGGGCTCGGGGAGGGGGGGGGGGGGCGTCACTTGGAGGCGAGGCCCCCAGAGGCGCGGGGGCCGTCCCTGCCGTTACTAACCAGCGTACAACGGTCAACCGCCAGCAGCCATTGGCTGCCAACAGCGCGGCGGTTCGCAGTGTAAGTGCCCGTGCCGTGTTGGCCCGGCCACCCACTGCCAACCAGCCTGCTTCTTATGTTGGCCCATCAGAAACCCAACCTGAAACATGAAGCAAGGATGCAAATTGGCAAACACATGCACAACTTGGGTTTCATTTTTTTGACTCGTTAGCTGCTAACTCACTATAGGCCTCAATATACATGAGATGTGATCACATGCTGATCAGTGGGAGCCAGGCCCCTTCACTGCGCAGACTCTGTGCGAACAGCGTTTTGGGGTGTGACGTGCACAGGGTGTTCCCTGGGGGCAGGGCTGACCCGGTTGCCTTGGTGCTTTGTGATGCCGCCTCGAGGGCCAGAGGGCTTGAGACTCAGTACTTGTCATGTGAGCCGCAGTGCTTCGAGGTGCATGTTGAATTGGACCTTTGCACCCCAGGACTTGGGTGGCAAAGAAACATTTCTCACCAGAGGGGGGTTTCACGTGTGGCCGGACCCCTGAACATCCCCAGGGGGGGGGGGGGGTCCGCCCTGCCGCCTGCTGACGCTGGCTGAAAGGGTCTATGGCGGGGACATTCAGTCGATCGTTACCGACCATTGATCCCCCTCCCCCCCCCCTCCCAAAGAACTGCCCCCCGCTCGGTGAGAGCAACACCCTTGTCGGAACAACCATTGCTGTTGTTTGCGCAATTTTTGGAACCATGTCCAATTTTGCCCTTGAAAAATACATGGGATGTTTCATGGCTTCCCTCTTGTGGCGCTTGGTGACACAGGTTCGCTTGGTGTATGTTTTCAGGGACGATTGTTTTCAATAGTGAGCAAACAAGAAATGGTCCGCAATCAGGCTTTGGTGAGCAAAACAGGGGAAAACTGGGGTGGTGTGGGGGGGATGGGAAAGATATTGTACAGCGGAAGAAAGCGGAATAGGGGGTTTTGGAACAATGCATCAACGAGTTGGGATTCCATGGTTGCGTCTTGCCAATTGTAGACTAAGCAACCGAAGTACCTGTCTTGTGCTTTTTGACAAGCATGTGTTCTGATTTTCATGGTCCTGAAGGCACCCTTAATTTGCGGTTGCAATCAACACTGTATGCGTTGTTGCAATGGCAATTGCTACTGCAACAATGCAAATCCCTTGGGGTAATGGGGAAACACACTGTGCGGCTGTGGGCAGCTTTTTATTGTTGGCGTTGTGGACCAAGAAGGAAGTATTTTCTGGGACCACGGACTCACTTCCTTAAGCCACCACGTCCCTACATACACAACATGGTACAAAATCAGCCACACATTTTCTCAGTTTGCCCCCCACCCACCCACCCACTGCCCCCCCCCCTCCCCGCTTTCCCCGTTTTCCCTCACTTTTGGCGACACGGGTGGCTTGGCGTTGGTGGCCATGGACCCTTGGTTTCGCAGCCCCCTCGAGACCCCCCCCCCCAAACCTATGCCAATGGGGAACAGCGGTTTTGCCACATTGTGCCATGCAGAGTTGATGGTGTGGTGGTGGGGAAGTTGAAAGTAGTTTCTTGAAGCAGCATGTACAAGGTACACAAGGGGCTTTTACCCCACTTGTGTATTGTCGAATTGCTCAAAATGAAAGGGGTACTTCAAAAATGCCCCACAATCCAGAAAGATTTTGATCCTCCCCACCCCCTTCTGGGATGTGTTTTTAGTGCGCGGGATTTTTTTGTCAAAGATTGTCGCCCATCATTGCTGTCTGATACCCTCCAACAGCCGTCGTTTACCCTCCAACCACCGTCAGTTTCTAAACGCCATCGGTTACCATGCAACCGCCCTCCAATTGTCCCCCCCCCCCGTCGCAAGCAACACCCTTATCCAAGCAACACTAGGCGTTGGTTCTATCACTTTTTGGTCAACTATCATTGCTTGTGCAGGGGAGGGGGGTTTGATGAGCCGGCTATTGCATGGCTTGGCTTTTTTTGTTTAATTGAAAAACACCGTGCCAGCATGTTTGATTGTTGTAGTGATTCCCTCCTTAATGTGATGTCAGATTTTTTGGGAAAAAGGAATTGCTCCAAGCGTGCTACCTCATGGGAGGGTTGGGTTGGAAATGGGGTCCCATGGTCACAAGCCTGTTTCCTATTTCATGGGTCTAAGTGCCATAGAAGGCCTTTGAAGGCCAGCCTTATTAGCTACAAGGGCATGGCATCCCAAAACAGGCTTCAAGATCCACCTAGGAATCGAACTTAGGGTGTTGCACTACACAGCAAGCATGCCGATCGCCCGGCCTCTTAGATGGGGAAGGGGCACACAAGAGGCACCGAAGGCAGCTAGCCCTGGAAACAACCCCCTGCGGCCACCACCAAAGGTGCGTGAAGTTGACACGCTAAGCCTCCAAACCCCCTCCAACATTCAAATGTTTAGGAGCCCCCAACCATCTCATAGCATTGTCCAGTTGCCATTATCTGTGCTGGTTTTGCATTCCGGCGCACATCTGGTGCAATATGCGGTGTTATAGACACAACCAAATGATACATGTGTGCACCCCGTTGCTGCCCTATTGCCAAGCTTGAATCCCGATCCACCATAAAAGAGCAAAAGAAGTATACTCGTTTCACACCCTAAAAGGTAGTTTGTGGGGAAAACCTTGCCCCTAGTCGCTGGTTATCCACACGTGCATTTCATTGGGATTTGTGTGAAAAGGGGGTATAGAAAGGGTATTTGGTCATGTTTGAGGGGCTTGGCCCATTCACTGTACACACAGGTGCTTTGCCACGTTACTCCTCTCTACTTCTTCAACCTTTTTGCTCCCGTGGACAATGATCGTGGGAAATCATCTGATGATGAGTACATTCACTTCACTTTGCTTTGGAGTTCCGTGCTGCGGTAGGGTTTCCATTGCCATTTCACTCCGAGATGGCAGGGGTTACATAGCCAAAGTTTTAGTTGGCACAATTTGGCCTATATGTCTCATTCGCGTTGTTCAAATGATGTTTACATGCGAAATGTTGCACACGTTTGCACCTTTTTGAATGTGGTGGTGCATGAGATTTGGTGGTCCAAAACATTGTCACTCCACAAGGGGAGCACCTAAGTGAGGCGAAGCGTTCCACACAAGGGTGGGGCAGCCACTCACTTGTGATTGCGTTTGTTGAACCTCCCAGTGCTATTGAGGTATTGTTTGAACACCCACGCATGTGGGGATGAATTGGTGGCACAAGTGGCAAAGTAATTGATTGTATTCCGCTCTTAATTGTGCAAGTTTGTGACACACAACACCGATAGCATGCCATATGCTCCGTTGGTTTTTGTCTAATGTGCTATGTAATCTCAAGTATGATGACGAAGCCCAACAAGAATGTAATATCGTGCAAGGGTGGAGCAATGGAGGATTGCGTATTTTGCTACACATAAGTCAGTTTTGTATCCGGAGACAAACTAGATAGAGAGGAAGAAAACAATGGTGGTGTTTGTTGCCTGTGGTGTGTGCACTGGTCAAGTGATACATCGGAGTGTGGTACTTGCCACTTGAACATGTATACACCCTATATGCCCGTGCATAGTTTTGGGTGCCTAATTTGATTCTTTTTCGGCACATTCAAGCACAAGGTTGGATATCACATCATTTTTCACCTGTTGTTGTTTTGTGTTTTTGTACAAAGGTGGTTGCTGGCTTTGGGTGGGTTTCCGTTTTGATCGGATTTGCTGCACAAGCATGCGGTGCGCACGCAGTGCACAAACAGGGGGGGGGGGGGGGGGCATCAACGGTGGTTGGCAGGTAGTAGGTGGTGGTTTGGAGGGCAACCAACAAAGACAGCCACTAGGGGGCAACCGGGGAAGGGTGGTAAGCAACTGACAGTCCCACTGCACTGCACTTTCCCCACTCCACCATTACTCCACCATTCCACTGCGCCGCCACGCCAATCTGGCACCCTCACATGCGTTGTCCTGCAGTGCTCGACTCCTATTCATGCCGCCTTCAAAGTCCTCCGGACCCTTGCGCATCAACGCAGCACGGATCCTTCAGCCACTGTGGATCCCCCCGGACAGTCCCGGGACCCCTTCCTCCCTGTCCCCGTACACCCCCGGCCCCTTGACCACCCCAGAGGAGCCTGCAGAGGCGTCCCCTTCCGATGCCTCGCTCCCCAAGGTGTGGCTGTGCCCTGCGCACCCTTTGGGCCCGGGGTTGCCATGCAGTGTGGCAAGGAGGGTCTTGAGCCGTGTGGGGGTCGCGGACGCCGTTGCACGCGGTGCGAAGTTGTTGTACCACCTGAAGTACCCCCCCCCCCCTTTGGCATGCACGGCCTTGTCTAAGCACGGGGTGGGCGTTGAACCGCCGTTTTGAGGAAATCACCTCGAAGAGAGGTTGTTAGATCAAGCGCAGGCGCGGGCGTCATATACCCCCCTTTTTTGGGGTCATTCGCGTAGCATACCCCAAGGCATGATATTGGATGTCCAACCCCTTGTAAAATCATTATTTTGCCCAATAAGAGCATCCCCCAATGGATTTTTTGATTTTGAGGCCTCTACCCCCTAAAACTGGATATCACTTTTTTGAGGGGGGGTGGGGGGGGGTGGGTGGGTGTGGGGGGAGGGGTCAAAAGTTTTTGCTTAACAGGCAAAAAGCAGTGGGGACGCATGGAAATGATAACAGGGCCAGCGGTCCAATGGTAACGCAGCCGACACAAGATGTGCAGGCTGCGGTTCGGCTCCTGGTCTGCTGGCTTTTAGCGCCGCCGCCGGGGGCGGCGCGAAAGTTGGCGGCCGGGTTCGAACCCGCGATCACATGGACGCCGGTCGGCTGCGTTACCATTTAGCCACCACTTGTTTTCCGCCCAAGGGCCTCCCTGCTGCTTGGGCCCGCATCTGCCACTGCAAAAAAAACCCAAACTGTGTGTATCTGTCTGACTGCCTGCTTGCTGGCTCAGGGACTGATTGGCTGACTGTCAACCTCTCTTCGAGGTGCACTGCCGAAGGCAATAGAATTTTGGGACCGCTGTTTTGGTGGTCCAGAATGGAGGATTGGGTGTTTGTAGAGCGCTTGTACAGGGAAAGAGGGGCTCAGTCATGTCTGTGATGGAGCATTCTGTTCATAACAACATTGTACTATACATTGCAACCCCATGCTGCTTGTTCTGATGTGATTTTCAGTCATGGCTAACAATGTTATTCCCGGTTTGGCTGTCACATCTGTCACGCGCATGCACGGCCTTGTCCTAGCATGGGGTGGGCGTTGAACCGCTGTTTTGGCCTGACTTCTGGGACCGCGGCCGTGCTTGCGCAAGGGGGGGGGGGGTACCCCCGCCCCCTCTAACAACCCCCAGTTTCCCCGGAAACTGCAGTTTTGCAACCTGTCCCTTCCCAGTCTGTCTTTTATTGTATGTTGGGGGGGGGGGGTGCAGGTGCCGGCGGCGATACACCAATGGCCCCCCCCAAAATGTGTGACTGGATTTGAGTTGTGCTCTGCGGCTTGGACACAAGGGCGGCAGGGACACAGGATATGGGGGGCGTACCGTGCGCTGTGCGAAAAGTTGGCTGTTCTCCACCACCGGGAGTTCGGTAAGTTCAGAAGATTGAAAGGACGTCATTGAATGGCTGCTGCAGTGGACGGGGCTATAGGGGGCAGAATTTAGGTCCCTGGGACCCATGGCAAACATCAGATGTTTGAATTTTTGAGTTTTGAATTGATTGTGCATGATTCCGCAGGTGGGTGGTTTTCAGGGCTGTTACCCCGATGATCACCGTAATAATTGGCGCTGTGCCCGCGCTGTGCGAAAACGCCCCCATGCATGGCCAGCAAGGACAGGCCACAGCAAAACCTTGAGCTAACCTCAACCAGGCCAAGAAACATTCGATGGCCACTGATGAGTGGCGAACTCAAGGCAGCATTCGGTGCTGGTGGATGTCGAACTGAGAGAGTCTGGCAATGAGGTCAGGATCGTGCTGGTTCTTTCGGATCCTGACGTCATGGCCCTACAACAATCCCCCCCCCCCCCCCGTGCAAAGGCAAAGGCACTGATCTGGTTTGCGCTGCAGTGCAGCACGTCAAAACAATGTATTGTGAGTTGTGGCTATGACCCTATGCCTGTGTCACTGGGGCATGTGTGAGCCCAGTATCCGTTGCTCATGGCCCTGCCAAGGCACACAACGTAATACCGAGGCCTAGTGCCAATCCCCCCCCCCACCCCTGCACAGTCCCCGCCAGGGGGGAGGAAGGGACACCGTCTCTTGCCCCCAACAATTCATGGTGTTGAAGGAAATGCACCCAAGCCGACAGCCTGAAGTCAACCCTGTCGCCAAGTTTTCTGGCAAGCCGAATGCCGGCCCTGCACTGCCGCTGTCCATGGCACGGGTCGAGCATGTGCCAGATTTCAAATTGGAGTGGTCCCGAGGCAGTTGCTCACTGGCCGGCCACGGCCGGGCTAAAGATTTCGGAACCGGAAACGACTTTTTCAGGTCGAAATCGAAAAAGCCCACAATTTTCATGCTTTTGGGCAAAAATGAGAGGGAAAAACATCTTTTTGGGACGCGCACGCCCCCCCCGCCCTTTTCAACCTTTTCCCCCTCCCCAGCCTGGCTGGGGAGGGGTGCAGGATGTCTGTAAATGAGCATGGAATGACCCAACTATTAAGTGGTTGTGACGTGAAACCCTTCTGTGAAAAAAAAAAAAAGTAGTGACAGGAAAAGTGCCGCGGAGCCAAGGGGTGCGTGTTGTGCACGGCGGTCCTTGGGCATGGTTGTGGGGGGGCCACAGGAGCACAGGATGGGGGGCTATGTCGCAGTGATGCGAATGCTCTTTGGACAACCTCTGGATTCATAGTGTCCTGTAATGTAGTGTCTTTTCTATTGTTGTCCTTGCAGGCCCCTGGGGGCTGGTTCACTTGTGCAAAAGGGATTTTACTGTTGCCATGTGTGGGAGGTCAGGGATGGGCTGGTGAAAATTTTACTTTTGGGGGGGGGGGGGGGGGGGGCGGCGGCTTGGAGCCCCCCCAAATTCAGGGAGGGGGGGGTTGCGGAAAGGGGCTCCAAGGGCCACACGCTTATTTCCTCAATGCAAGTATCTGAAAATTGTGGCTCCAACTTGCTGATGGGGTGGGGGGGGGGGGCGCAAGGATGTATTAGAAGGGCCGACAACGGTAGGAGGAACCCACCCCCCCCCCTTGGGGTGACAGGGACAGGGACAGACTGTGGCAGTGCCAGCGGCTTTGTCATGGGATATGCATGAAAAACACGGAGAAAAGAGAGCCGGCCCCCGGAGCCCCCCTCCAGAAGGGGGGGGGTTTGGAAAAGGGGCTCCCAGCCCCCCCCCCCCCCCCCCACCCTCCCCCCAAATGGGGGCCATGGACACAGAGGTGTGCACAGCGCGGCGGGATGGACCGCGTGGGAGGCACCAGCACACTGCTCTGGTGCGCCCTCGACCGCCCTGGCCTGTCCA